>JANEHU010002725.1:0-69153 GCA_027563435.1 Nasonovia ribisnigri | reverse complement strand
AGCTTTGTAATAAAAATAATATTCGTTAGGTACCTATTAACCTATATACAAATGCGTATACACTATTACTATTTACGGTAGGTGGTAGGTATTCCACTATTGGTCTATTTTTGATAATAATTAATATCATATAGGTATAGGTATATTATTTAATATTTATACACACTTAAACATTAGATATAATTTTCAACAAAATTACATAAACAATGAGTAGGTACTTTATTATAATATAGGTAATACACAAATTACATTTGTTTTTGAGTTAAAACATTTATATTTAAATAAAAATAAAGTGGGTAAGTGGGTATCGCTCTGCTGTACATTAGGGGGTGGGGTGGACCTCGGACTATGGTAGGTTAAATTTGAATGCGATTCTGAACGGAGATGATTTGTCAGTCTAGGATATATTATATTTTAATATTGTCATATACCTATTCTATTTTGAAATAAATAGTGCAGTTACTATATATGTCTATATGTTACTACAGTTACTTTATAGTATCTGCAGGCTTTTTTTTTGTGTGCAGTGAGACACATTTTGTGCAGTGAAAAAAGTAATTGTGTAGTGAAAATTGGTACTTTATTGCAGTGGCGTGATCAGCTTTTTTGAAAGGGGGGGGGATATTCATTTTTGACTTGTCACAGACCCTAACCCGTGAGCACGCCACTGCTTTATTGTATCATAGGCGATATTTGTAATCAATTTAATTCCTTACTAAAATCCAGAAGAGTGGGGAAAATATTGTTTGTGCAGTCAGAAAAAATCATTAAAAAAAACCCTGAGTATCTGTTTATAATATAATAAAAAAAGTATTTGGCCAACATACGCAATATGAGCGTATAAAATTTAATTTAAATTTTGATATATTTCGTAAACATTTGAACTTTAAATGCTTAGAAATAAAAATTATGACTAACGATTTTTGATTTTTTTTTCTATGATAAGTATTAAGTACAACTTATAATAAACCTTGTGTTAAATTTTAAAGAACATTATATACTATTTCCAACTGAATCGATTTATTTTGAAATTTTGAATCAGATTAACTCTTTGACCTGCATTGACGAGCCCTATATTTTCAGAATTGCAAAGTTTTTAAAAGTTAACGTAATATAAGATAAATAAATGAAGTACCTATACCTACTCCGTACTCGTATATGGCATTAATTTTGTACTAACTATACTCGGTTTGTATAGGCGGACATTTGGTTGAAATTTTAGGGGGGCTATAATAATCCAATGTAAAGTGACCCGCGGAGGCTTTTTAGCAAATTAAGTTTCGATTTTGGGGGCTATTAAAATATTTAGGGAGGCCCCCCCCCCCCCGATGTCCGCCTATGTCGATTTGTATGATTACGATCGACATTTTATACTGTCGAATATTCCTTCAATGTTAATCGTAATGTAAATATCCCGCCAATTTGTTTTAATATTGACATCAGAGTATATATGCTTCCAAAAAATTACAGTTTTTTATATAATCAATGACCTTGTGTTATACTTAGCAAAGTCCCGCTTTTGATCTGCAAGTTCCACTGTCCCCAAACAACAACAAAATATGCCTCTTCGAAAAATAGGTGATTTGTGCCATAGGATTCTATCAAATTCTTTTTTATAAATACCAATTTTATTATTTACTGTAATGTAATATTACAATTACAGTGAAAACTCTTTATAACGAAACTCTTTACAACGAAAAACTCTATATAACGTAAACATTACATAATAATGGTTGGTTTGCTATATAACCCATTAGACAATTCATTCTCTATAACGTATTAGTCACTCTCAATAACGAAACAATATTTTATGTTTCATAATACAATTTACGTGTTATCGTATCTATTACATATATAAACTATAAAAATAAAAAAGTCCAAACTAAGATGACAGACTATTTTAAATAAAGTATAAATATGTATAGTATAAAAATTAAATTATATTTAATAAGTATGTATAGGTAATAATAATAATAATTTAATATAATACGTAAATATATATAAAATAATGTAAAAATAATGATGTGTTTGATATATAATATTACATAGGTACATACCTTTATACATAAATAATTAAAATTTTGTTTTTTTTTAAACCCTCTCTATTACGAAAACTCTCTATAACGAAAGAAATCTCTTGGTCCCTTCAGATTCGTTATAAAGAGTTTTCACTGTATATGAATACAGCCGTAGCCGTTGCATTGACTGCTCATAGGTATTCATTGCAATCATAGTCCATAGACCTATTAGCTTATTTATGGGTCTATCGCAATCATTAATAACATTAACATGGTGATAGAATATATGCATTATGCAATAAGCCGGTAAGTACTCAAGTCAACGGACGACGACGTACTTAATAATTATACGTAGGTATATTCAATAATAATTGATTTACCACATTTATATCAATTTATTTGTTTTATTTTCACTATAGTCGTTTTATATGAAAAATAATAAATTTTATAATGTCATGCAATTTACATAGTGTCACCGTGGAAACAAGGTTTTGCAGAAATATTCTGATTTTTGAGTTTTCAACAAAAATGTTATTCTTTACAACAATAAAATTACTTTTATTTATTTATTTTTTTTTTGTTATCCACACCCTTCATGATTATTCTTATTTGTGGAACATATATTCTCGGAACAAGTGTTTTATGGAACAAATATTATGATGGAATAAAAGATAGGGCCTAATTTAAATATATTATGTTGTTCCACAAATAATTTGTTCCAATTACTATTTGATCCGCAACATATTTGTTCCAATAATTATTTGTTCCACGAAATATTTGTTCCAATTACTATTTATTTCAAAAACTATTTGCTCCACATTTGGAACAAGTAATTTTTGGAACAAATAGTAATTGGAACAATTATTTTGCGGAACAAATAATACAGGCCCGGTAGCAGTGGACACTATCATAAATAAATATTTTACTATCAATATTAACCTCTAATTGATTTTCCCGCCAATTTATTTTCTTTGAACAATACTATTATTATGTTAAGTTAATTTGATAAACCTAACGTAATAATATTAATATTTAATATACCTACCACAGATTATTACTAATTACTTATGTGATTTTTTGTTAAAAATTTCATTTTTCATTACATTACATACAATTTCTTGAATAATAACATAAATTTACATAATATAATAATCCTTATTCCCTTCTGAGTTCTGACAAGAAGCCAGGAGTCGGGACTTAGGCAAATTGCAGCTGCTGCTCACTAGAGTCTACAAGAATTGATCACTGTCCACTGATACTTAAATACTTTAATAACTTATGTGGTTAAACGTAGATGCAGACATAATAATATAATATATTATATTTAGAAGAATTATTTTTTTAGTAAAACAATTTCTTATTTCAAAACTGAATGTAAGTACTTACGACCTACCTTGGTATGCTGATTTATCAATTTATGTATTATGTTTAATTTCATATTTTTCATAGTACATTGGTAGGTATATAATTTTTTTAATTAAGTATATATTATATACCTATTAATATTTTTGATTGAAATGTTATTATTTCCCTAGGTAAAAGGACGTTTTGCCCCTGTCATTTCGTCCTCGTTAAAAAAACGAGTCCACGGACGTTTCGTCCCCGTCTATTATTAAGATAGGACATTTGGCCCCCGGGAGTTATATAGATTTATTTATACCTACCCATAGGACGTTTGGTCCCTGGAATTTTAAATCACTACATTTTTTTTTTTTTTTTGTCAAATTTGTTTTATTTGTACAATCTGTATAAAAACAATTACATTAAACACAATGGAGGGATAGTACATTATAGGTCATGGTTGGCTTGATGAAGAAGCTATTCATTATTAGCTAATAGCACTTCATGGCGGGATGGTACATCACTAAATCTAAATCATTTTTTTTTTTAACTTAAAATTTAAATTCTTTTTGAAACGCACAATTGCACAACAAATTTAAATCCACAATAACCGTATATTGCATAAGCCGTACACACCATAATTGGCGAACGGTTACAGGCATCAAAATTGTACTTCACTGCATTGCTTTCAATATAATATCGTCTATTTTCATAATTTTAAGATAAATATTGCTACGGACACACTGTAAAGTCCTTTTCATCAAATCTTCTTTTGGAATTAACTGTTTGCTTTAATTGGATAATGGGATTACATTAAGTGCAAAAATTTGAGATTGTATATCGTAATTTTGTTTTGCTGTGTTCTTCATGATACATTTAGTTCTTTCTGCAGCATTTATTAAGTCAGTATTACCTTTATGATTGTTATCTCCTAACTTTAAAACAAAATGAATTCCATCGCCAGTTGTAAGTGATCCATTACACAACCCTTTGTGTACACACACCTACCGGATACCAATTTTCACATTTTTTTGTTTATAATATAAATAATCGTTGTGCACTAATTTCTTCTTGTTTCTTTTCATGGTCAACACCTCCATAGTTTACTGACGTACGCACAATTACACAGACAAACTTTTACTGCGTAGTGTGCTCTGTGTAATATACTATTATAGTATTCAGGGCAGGTATAAAATATTATTTAGTCTTTACAATATAAATAGAAAAAGTTAATAACATTTTTCCAGTGTCTGACAAATAAGTAATAGTCGAGCAATATCATTTGTAGATAAGAAGACCTTCGATGTAGATAAATATCTATCGATAATGTCAAAGGTAATAAAGGTGTTCGTAAAATTGTTAAAATTATTAGTTTACTTTTTATTTTTTTGGGTTAATTAATTTAGAATGTAATAACCTAACCTTACCCGGGGACCAAACGTCCTATGAGTAAGTATAAATAAATCTAAATAACTCCCGGGGGCCAAATATCCTATCTTAATAATAGACGAGGACAAAACAACCGTGGACTCGTTTTTTTGACGGGGACAAAACGGTGGGGGTGAAACGTCCGCGATTCATTTCCCTAAAGCACAATATACCTAGATCTATATTTACCAGTAATATAATATTATAATAATTTACATGATATATTAGTATATTACTAAAAACATTTGAATAATACAACCAATAAAACATCATTGAAATTAATTTATACAATATAAAATGAGAATTAACTATGACATAATAGTCCATTCAGACGTTGGTCACAACACCATTGTAGTCCCTTAAACGTCTTTATAATAAGTTTCTACAGTAGGTAAATTTTTAATAGCTATAGATGGTTTTATTCAGTAGAGTTCAAAGATATTTAACTTAAGTATATCGTTTTGTATTTTTATATAATTATAGGTATATTATTGTTATATTCGTAACATTTAATTGTTTATAAATTATAAATTAGGTGTTAGCTGATGTTTGTTAATTTGTTATAATTAATTTTTAGATGGATCTCAATAGTTTTCTCAAATTTTGCCATGGTAAAGTGAATTTACACCCTGAATTTGTTCTGAATCAATGCGATCCTTATAATATCTCATATATTCACCCATTTTGTCTAAGTGGTGTTGAAAAACCCATAGTTGGCTACATTTATGTAAGTATAATTGTTGTGTATACTTACTAGGTATATAGGTATATTTTTAAACTAATATATAATAATTTTTGATTTTTAGAAAAAGCATACTCCAAAAGTTATGAACTCTATTGCTAAAAATTATTCAAGTTCTGAGGAAGAAGAATATGATGAATTTGGTACCTAAGATTAATTTCAGTTGTATAGGTAATTAAAGTGGTATTAATTTGTTATTATTTGTTGTTAGAATTAACTGGAAATCCGTTAGAATGCCCTTTCAGTCCAATAAAAGCTCAAAAAGTTCACGTAGAAATAAACAAATCAGAAGACAGTCATATTCCTTTAAATTTGCTTCAAGCAAGGTAAAATAATTGAATTAAACCTAAGTGTTTAAATACTATTTGTTCATTTTATAAGTAGATTAAAACAATTGAAAAATTACTCATGCATTTTTTAGGAGTGATGATTAATATTGTTGATAACTTTTAAACTTAAACTTTATTAACCCAAAAAACCTATTAAAAAGGTGTGCAAAACAAGACGAGTGTCCAACTTGCACCAGTATTCAGTTATTACTTTTTATTGCATTTTATATTTTAGGCAATTGGTATACTTAAAATTAAAGGATGAACAATTTTCAAGTGTACCATTATTTATATTATGTGATGGATTGAAAAACAATACAATTTTATTGGGTGGTGATATATCTGAAGGATGGCATTCTCGTTATTGGGGCGAGTATAAAGGACGTAATGATGTGGCACACGATGAGCTTTCTGTACAAACTATGATAGAAACACATAAAAAATTTCCTCAAGGGTCAACAATGATTGTAAATATATTTTAGTTTAATTAAAATATTGTATTATTCTTGTACATTAAAAAAAAAAAATCATTTTTGTTAAATCTAGTTAGAGTCTAAAGTGTCTGCAGTTATAAATTTGACTTCAGCTACTAATACGGAGGAGTTCACATTTATTGAAAATGGCCCTGGCATGGTCACACTTAATCTTAGCTGGCGACGACCATCTCTTTTTGCTCCTCTCATGTCAACAGAATCGTTTATTGTAAGTATATGATATAATTATATAAACATGAATTAGATAGATTCATTATTTACCCAATAAATTTGAAAAGTGCTTGTTGGGTCTAAGCTAGGGTGAAGTGGGCCAACCCTCAGCCATCAGTCTTTTTTTTTGGCTCCCATTAGAACTTTAGAAGGACTTAGTGACAGCAGCAGTTGGTTATATTGTCGATTTATAATAATAACGAATTATTATAAATCTGTAATGTTATAATATGTTGCTTGTTATAAAACAAAACGTGAATAAAATTTTTTTCTTTTGGCTTCCGTTTGTGTTTACATAAATATGTAAATTGGCCCGCTAACTACAAAAGGTTGGACCACCCAGGTCTAAGCCATAGGTAATATATATATACACGTACATCTAAGCCCCTTGAATTTCCAATTGCTTAAAAGTAGTGTATAAAAGTAGTTGAGGTCTACTGCAAAGCCCTGTGTGTAGTGTACTTTGAAATTTAAATAATGAATGGTGGACAAAAGCTAATGCAGGAAATATGGCACCTATTAAAAGAAATATGGAAAACTGAAAGAATTCCATCGGAATGGAACCTGTCGATAATATGCCCCATATATAAAAAAGGGGACCCCATGAATGTAAAGAACTATAGGGGAATATCTTTACTCAACACAGCATACAAGATTCTATCGAACACTCTACTAAACCGATTAAGACCATACGCCAATGACATCATAGGAGAATATCAGAGTGGTTTCATGTCAGGCAGATCAACAATAGACCATATTTTCACGCTTAAACAAATAATAGAAAAGTACTATGAGTTCAACAGACCGCTACATTTAATCTTTATAGACTTTAAACAGGCATACGATTCCGTACAAAGAACAGAAATATGGAGAAGCTTAAAGCTATTAGGAGTCCCCTCAAAACTAATATCGATGATAAGAGTGAGCACGGAAGGATCAAGATGTGCAGTCAAATTTGGTCACGAGAAATCAGAAGAATTCCAAACAACAACAGGATTAAAACAAGGTGACGCACTGTCACCAATACTATTTAACATAGTACTAGTGATGGCAATAAGGGAAGTACAAGAAGAATACCTAGGAATTAACTGTGGCCAAAACCTCCCATTACTAGCATATGCCGACGACGTGGTAATATTAGGCGAAAGCGAGCAGGACATCAAAAAGGCAACGGAATTACTGATACGAAGCGCAAACAAACGGGGACTCAACATTAACGATACTAAAACAAAATACATGCGAATCGGTAGGAACAAGGATCAGAGACGAAATGCAGCTGGAATACAGGTCGGAGAATATATGTTTGAGGAGGTAGATGATTTTAAATATTTAGGCATTAACCTAAGTAGCACAAACGACAACCACGAAGAAATAAAAAAACACATGACATCAGGAAACAAATGTTTTTACGCCCTCTCGGGGTTATTGGGGTCGAAGCTACTGTCCAAAAAATCAAAAGAACGACTCTATATGGTACTAGCTAGACCAGTGATAATGTATGCATGTGAGACATGGCCCACGACCCAAGGGGATGAGAATAGACTAGCTATCATGGAGAGGAAATTCCTTAGGAAGATTTACGGGCCAAAAAGAAACGAAGACCAAACATACGAAATAAGATCTAACAGAGAACTACAGGAGTTATTCGGAAAACCAGACATAATAGCGGAAATACGCCACAAAAGACTGAGGTGGCTTGGACATGTACTAAGGGCTAAGTCAATAGCAAATGCTGTACTAAGATGGATTCCTCAGGGAAGAAGGCCGATTGGAAGACCAAAACAGAGATGGATGGACAAAAATAAAAAAGAACTACATCAACTTGGGATAGAAAATATTACTGAAGCGGCTATGAACAGAGACAGATGGAAGGAGATTAATTGTTTTGCAGCAATGGGCCTTAATGGCCTTTAAAGCTGGAAATGATGATGATGATGATGATGAAATTTTTTTCATGATAAATAAAACCAATCACTTATTAGAAACAATTGATTAATTGACACACTTCACTTTGGTCCAATAATTTTCCTAATAAGCGGCTTTCTACTGTATATATTTTCAATAGAGAATACAATTATAAATTCCAAAATGTATGCAAAGGTTTTTTACTGGTTTTTCCTTTAACATGTTCTCAACTATTAACACAAATTAAGAAAACAATTATTTAATCATTACTACTTTGTTTTATTAATTTTTTTTTCTGTAACCTATTAGTTATTTATAATAAACAATATTCTTAATGAACGGTATATTTACAATAAGCTATTCAAAATTAAAATGTTATTTAATGTACCTATCCCAGTGTACTGAATCATGAAATGCCACAATACTAAAATTGCCAAGTGCTCTCTGAATACTGCAAGTCATGTCAATAATAACAAATATACAAATATTAATTACTAATTTTTTATAAATATTTATTTTATAGAATGTCCAGTGTACATTAGGCCATGAAACTAGTCCATTACACTCATTATGGCACCAATTACTCTTCTTAGAGAATCTAATAGAGCAACTAACATATTTGAAAGATGAATGTTTGACGAATAGACATAACATTGTGTTTCCTCAATTTCAAGTAAATATTTTATAAGCACTATTTTGTTTTGATGTATAACTTATGTGTAATTTGAAAGGGTGATATAAGAGGTAGTGCTAATGGTCAAATCGTTGAAAGTTTTCCTGCTATGTTGCAAAGCATATCCTCTACATTGTATAAACGAGGTAAGTTTGGAGGACAAGAAGATAATGATCAAAAACTATTTTGTCAATGTGTCAGAGATGTTATTGCTGCAGAATGTATTCAACAAGAGTTCACCGATAATCTTTGGACCTATTTGTTGGGTTAGTACTAAGTAATAATGACATGTTTTTAAAATTAAAATTTCATTTATTTGAATATTATTCAGAATGCAAATCATATAATGATCTAATCGAATGTTTCAAGCATTTGTACAAAGCAGTAAGAAATGAAACTTTCAAACCACTGGTATGTATGACATTAAAAAATGATAATAAACCATTGATTATTAATATGTTATTAAACACAGATTAAATCAACAAATGGTACACGATTAGCTCAAATATTAAAATCATTACCTGGAAATACAGCGTCTAATCCAGAAAAACTTTATGACCCTGTTCAGTTATTAATTGAAATTGGAATTGAAAAACTTAAAAATGATTACACCCAATCCTTTTTAATTTCTAAAATAGCTTTAGCGGACCACCTAAAATTAGAAATAAATAATAAGTTAGTATTGTATATTATGTTTAGTTTTATATATTATTTTAAATGTATTTTATATTTCTTTTAGATTTTGTAATATTGATTATTCTGATTGGTGGACAACATTAAACTCATGGATGATTTGGTTATGTAGAGTTCATACAGTTTTAGATTTAGCTGCTGTCACAGAATCAATGTTAAATATATCTACACAAAGTATGATGCCTGTCATCACAAATGCTTTACGTTATTATCTTGGAGATTCATCTCCTATAAAAGCTATTACTTCTGTGAAAACATTACCACAACAGATTTTTCGATCATCAATCAATACACATTTTATTGAACATCATATACCAAAGTATTATAATATTTAATATTAATTTTTATTTAATAAAAAAGTATTGGAAAAAGTCTGAATGAATCATACTGTTAAATATTATGACTTTTAAGTTTTAACTAAACAATTTTTGTTTCAGAGCTTTTACTTATGACAGTTGGACGTTACAATTAACATCACAAAATTGTAATCGACGCGTTATTAGTATATTTCATCGCAATGCTGAGAATATATTGCCTAAACAAATATACAAAGGTCTGTAAATAAGTTTAAACAATGATTTTTTTGAATATTTTATTTCAGTAATTAGTAATAACTATTTATTTTTTATCAACTTATAACAACTAGTTCATAATTCATTTTTTAAAAGTAAATTAAATGTACTATATTTATAGTAACGTGTTAAAAAGAAACCGGTACAATTTTTAAATTGTAAAATATAAAATACAATTTGTAAAATAATATCAATTACAATAAATTTTTATTTTATTATTTATTTAATTTATTTAAATTTTGTTCGGTGGAAAGGGGAAATATATTTAATGTAAACTTAACATGTTAGATTATAAATTATAGTTAAATAAAACAAACAAATGCTATTAAATGGTATTTATAATCAAGCAAGAATTATGCAGAATTATAATGTTTGGCCTTTTGAAATTTCGTTGATATTATTACAGAATACAATAATGATATCCAACAAATTATGATTAATTATTATTCATTAAATAGTTGGCGAGGTTATGAAAATAATCTTATTCAATTGTATGTTAAATTATTTCAAAGATTCAATTTATAAATAATGTTTTTGTTTTAGTTGAAATACCTAAAAAATAACAAATACCGAGTATATATTTTTTGGTTTGACAAATAAACAGAACTTTTAATTTGTGAAATATTGATTTTTATTTTGTAGTTATAATTGTTTATATTGTTTATATGTTTATATGGTGCCTATTAAAAATAACTTTTCTTGTGTAAGTTAATGTGATTAAAGTGGACTTTTTGTATGGTTTCCACTGATTGTTTTACTGAATTTTAAAGGTAATAGGATACAGTACTGTTGTTTAATACTATTGCTTTTAAGAATTAAAGTAATTTTTTTATACAATCTGATATATTACAGTTAATTATAAAAGAATATTATTTATCGCTTATCTTCTTAAAAGTAAATTTGCCCACTCTTGTTTTCATTTGTATTTTACGAATGTCAATAAAAAAAAAAAAATTATTTTTTCTTGTATGTTGAAATACATTGCCTTATTTCCCCCAATATTGCCAATATTTATGTGCTAGTTGTATTATTGCATTGAGTCATTAATTACAGTTGTATAGGAATTCCTGATATATTCTAATTTCCAACAAATAAATAAATTATATTTATGTTTATTAATAGATGTTACTAAAGGTGAAACTAAGGAAAAGTTAATGGATCAAACAACTGTACCTCTCGAAACTTATTACTGCATCAACTTCCATGTATTGTCAGATCATCTAAGTTAATGATTTTTTTAAAATTGTAATTATGTTTACTGTTTAGAATATTAAAATGTATCAGTTTTAAAAGGAAACACTTATTTGTTATAAAATTAAATCAAAGTTTGTATTAAAATATTTTTAAATTTAATTAATTTTTATTTTATGTATATTAAAACTGAAAATAATTTATTACAATATAATTTCATTTTTAACCTGATGATTATTATATTTGTGTTTTAAATAAACTAACATTATATAAACTAACATTATATAAATAATATTATAAAAAATTATCTTTCATAGTTTTGATATTTCAGTGGTATATATAAATTAGGTACTTTTGGAGTAGTGATTATGGAGATAATGATAATTCTGTTATTTTTGTATTTAATCTTACACTTAGAATTATGCTCAATGCGCATATTACTTACTCTTGACTCTTGAGCTTATGAGCTTATGATCTTTCCAAAATTAATAAATATAAAATATTATATCGATTCAATTATTTTATCATTATCTGTATACTATATTGATTAATTAAAATTAAGGTATTGGCTAACCTTCACAATTTCATCTATTTTTATTAGTTAATGTAATTTGTATTTTTACTTTATATGATTTCTGTTTTATTATATTTTTCATGTTTAATTTATATTTTTTTACTTTGGTCAACTCCATAGTGTAAACTGTAGCTATTTGTGTCTCTATTTTGTATTTTTACTTTTTACAATTTACGATATAATATTTTATACTATTACCTACCTCTATGTATAATCTTTCATACTTTTATAATTATTATTTTTTATTATTAATATTTTTATTTTGAATGTATATACTATTAATACAGATGATTAGAATTTCAAAAATATGACAGATGTAAGTAAAAATATTTGTTGGGATTTGAAACTTTTTGCCACTAGTCACTACTTATATTATTGCAGTAGATTCTTAGTATGTCGAACGTCGCTATCTCGAATTTTTCGTTAATTCTAACTACTTTGAATTCCCCTTGAAACTATTATTACTCTTAATAGTGTTTTGCTCTCGATAACTCGATATAAAATTAATCATTTTTCATTATCACGACTGGTTAGGTTAGTTAGGTTAAATTCGTTTAATACAGTTGAAAAAGATGACCGTAAAAAATGTGAAATCGCTAATGAATTCAATATTCCACCAAATACACTATCCTCAATTATTAAACAGAAAAAGAAAATAATGAAGTTCAATTGTGGAAAAATGAAAAAAAATTAGTATGACTTCTTATTTGGGCATCGATAAATGTTTATTAAAATGGTTTACTCAGTATCGAAAAAAATTTTACTTGAAAAAGCAAACGAATATGCATAATAACTAGGACACACTAATTTTAAAGCTAGTAGTGGATGGCTTACAATTTGGAAAAAAAGACCTGATGTAATATTTTAAGTATTCAAATTATGTATTTTAAGAATTCGTATTATTTATTATTTATATAAATTCATACATATACATTTATATAATTTTTTTTTAATTTTTTAATAAAACTCGATATCTCAAAGTTTTCGATATCTCGAACTTTTTCATGTTCCCCTTGAGATTCGACATGACGAGAATCTACTGTATTTATTATACACAGACATTTTGAAAGTATTTAGACCAATTTTAAATTATTTATATCCCAGAGTCCAGACCTAGGTATTTATAAAAAAAATTAAAATATCCTAAGAAATAAAGGGCTAATACAGTGCCAAAAAGTCTCAAAAACGTTTTTAGTTTGAATCAGCTGTGAGTGACTACCACGTTTTTTTTATAATATACAGTGATCTTTAAATACATAAACAATTTTTTTTGGTTTAAGTAATATTAACATTTAAAAACTATAATTCTATCGACAACTATTTTTGTATATATTTTGTTATAATACGAGTGAAATGCATTATGATTGCATTTTTATGGTTTAGACGGGAGAAAATGTTTCACAAACAATTTTACACGAGATTTATTTAAAATTTTCAATACTTACCTACCTATTAATCGTGTCTAATTGTGTTATTTTTTGTTCAATTTTGATTACCTACCTACAAGGTATATTACTACAAAAAAAAAAATAGATCCCGAAGCGGAGTGGAGTTAGACAGACAGAATTTGAATATGATACTCAGTTTACTAAATTTAGGTTTTAGTAGATACAATTTAATATGTTGAACATTATTTTTTGGTTATTCAACCGAATTTAATTTGATTTTTTTCTCCTTGTTATTTTGGTGGACATACGAATTATTGTTGAAGTCTTGATAACTTGTTTATACTTGCATAAAATATTAATAATAATAATTTTAAAAAGCAGTTTTAAGTGTTTTAACAATTAAAAATAGATTTACTTTAGTAAGTACCTACCTGTTACCGATACCTAAAGGTCAAATAATATTTGTCGATATGTTACAATCACTTGGGCACTTATAGTGAAGAAACTTTTATATTATACAAAAATATAAAATCCAATTATTGATTTTTACATCAAAACGGCTGTTCGTTTTACTTACAGATATTTTACACAATGAATATTAATAATTATATACAATACATGTTATTTGGTAAATTGTATTGTTTTATATTATACTAACACACGCAATTACCACGTAGATAGGTATGTTCAAATTTTTAATTTTCAAAATATGTAAGAACGATTCTGCACCTCGATATTTTTTTTATCGCAATCTCTTATTGTTACGTATTTACGGTATATGTATATTATAATATATTTACACATTTTGTGTTGTTAAATAGGTACATTTAAATCCTAGCATTATTATATGTACTTATTTGTTACAAAAACAATTCTAATGATATTTTTTTTCGTACATCACAATCGAAAATGTATTTTTTGGCCGAAACGTTGGGTACCTAGGTACTTATAGTAGGTATTTATTGTATAAATAATGAATGCTCATATTTGGTATATATTATATATATTAATTGTAGGTAAGCGCCTGGATATTTGTTTTGTACTCGCGGCATGATTATCTACTTAGAAATGACCTAAAGGCTTATAATATATCTCGTGTGTATTGGTCAAGGAAGTCTTACACGTACACATTATTTATGTAACGACTTCAGTCAACCGAAATAGAACACGAAACTTTTTGTTTTAAAACTGTGCCGCGTTGACCACGTTTATTAATTCCACCAAACAAACTTTAATAACACTGTCAAAAATAGTGTGGGCACGCAGACACGCGGGACCCCACGGTAGAAATTATTGTGTAAAAATAATTATTTACCATAAATTATAACGCCTACACATTGCAGTGCAGTCGTGCCTAAACTACAGAAAAATGTTATTTTTGTTTTCCAACAAATTGTTTTAAGAAGTTAAACATTTTTAAACGTATTATCTATGCACTTTTCATAGTCTATGATATTATATTATGTATATTTGTTTAATGTGTGTAAAAACTTATAATATTACAACACTATTCATATATATATATATATATATAGCCATATAGGTTTATAATATACCTACCTATATAGTATTAATATAATGAATAATATAGGTATAATATTATGGGATATCGATATAATCCTCACTACCTACCAATGTTTCATGCAAGGGTCAAAACGTATATTTTTATAACTGACATTTTTGAAAATTATTTCTATACGACATACCTAAATAATAATTTACTTTAGTTGTAAAGTATTTTTGTTTTTTTTATCGTTTTGGATCATTTTGCAAAAAAATGTTTTTGATGTTTAGGTCGGAAGCGAGTAGACTAGTGGCGGTGTACATTAATACCTATATAAATTTATGCATAGTAGATAATTGGTAAACAACACAATTGTATAGGTATTATGTATTTTGTCAGTTTCAAGTCTAACGAGACGAAACAATCTTTCGATTGTAAGGTATAAATATTAAATTCCTTTATAGGTACCTAGCATATTGCATATACAATACACTATAGGCGTGCTAAAAAAATTAAGCAAAGTGTGAAATATTCGAATGAAAAGAAGTCGAGGGAGGGATGATATCATAGGCGCAACTAGGGACATTTTTCTGGAGGGGGCAGATAGAATTGTATCAGCAACACTAACCCTGATAAATAATATTTTAAATGACTTAGCCTCCCCCCGCAAGCTTCTACAATTGCGCCTATGGATGATATCCTCGCATACTTTGACAATTGACAAACAACGTTTCTTTTTTACATCGATTAAACGTATAATATAAAGCGATTGATGCGTGTAATACATGTATATAGTGTGTGTACGCGGCCTATATAGTGTCCTACACCATAGCACATTATTATAGGTAGTACAAGACTACAATACATCCCTCCCCATTTCGAAATGTCTGTCCACGTTATCGATTGTTTGACCGACTATTGACCGTATAGGTATTCGTGTATAATAGGCCACACACACACACACACACACACACACAAGTAGTAAATGCCAAATGGTCAATTATGTGTGGATTATCCATTTCGTCGAATGTACGTCTGTCTGTAATACGATGAATAATTAGCTTATTATCGCACAAATGCATCGAAATATCGTCAGGGCCAGCGAAGTTCAGTAGGAAAATAGTTCAGTAGGTGCCAAATGTTATTTCGAATGAACCCCCTCCTCTCCCAAAAATTAACCTTTGAACAAGAATAATGTATCTGAATTATATTTGCCTGGGGTGGTAAAACACACAAGGCCGGCTTTGAGTATCGATGCTTGTATAAATTTAGTTTACTAGGTCAAAATATTATAATAAAACACCTGTTCGCATTAAGTATTTTTTTTTGAAAATTATGTTTCATAGGAAAATGATAAATTAATAAACACAAACAAATTAGTTATAATTAAATATAAAGGAGATAGGACATTGATGTTATTGAATTATTTAAATGTTTATTAGGTATATAACGAAAGACGTTTCATGTAGGTATTATACAAATTGATTCAGGGTCGTAATTTCAGACTTTTCTCGGGTGTGCAAGGTTTCAAGCAAGATTTCAATAACTAGGCCATATAAAATAGATACTTATATCTATGTATATATAATATATGTATATTGTATATTATCTTACTTCTAATGTTTTCCATAGATCATAGCTGTATCAACATAGGTACTTAGAAAAAATATGTACTAAGATTTTAGTGCATGGTATAATAAGTAATTTAAAAACTAGGTAAATTATAATAAATAATTGATAATTTAACCTGTGAAAGTCAATAAATATTCAACAGGCATTGCATTAAAGTCTGAAAAAGACAAATTTAATGCAGCAAAAAAAAAAAAAAAAATCACATAGTATTTAGGTAGGTAGGTACTTTTATCAGTTGTTAATTATATATAAATTATATACAATACAATGTAATATACCTACATAATAAACATTTATATAAATTAAATAAATATGTTACATATATAACTTTTGTAGAAGCAAAATACTCAAGAAGAAAAAACTATATATTTTTAAATAAGCCGATATCGGCGATTTTTTAGTTTATCAAATAGGTACACCTACATTTTCTTCTAAATTCATATTATTAACCTTTTTCTTTTACAACATTAAGAAGCATTTAGTCTTTCATCAGTTCATCACTGGGCCAATGGTAGTGCGTAAATACGACTTAACATATTTTTTGAGTGATGAAAAAATTTTAACATAAATATTAATATATTTTATCTGTAAATTTAAAAAAAATACAGCTTAAGTTGACTGGAGCGTACTTCATTTTCAGTCAAAAATATAGCTCACGACTTCAATCACTACGCCCTATATAATGTTCTGATATTAATTTTGAACATGGATTTGTATTCGTCACTAAATTGTCTATGCTTTGACAATTTCTTTTTTCTGATTTTTCTTTTCTTTTTACTTAGAAATTTATCAATAAAAAGAGTAAAAATAGATCATATTCATAATTCAAATGTAAATACGTGGTTACAGAATATGAAAAACGTACGAAAGTTAAAGCATATTTAAATTTAAATTTGCTTTCAAAATTGAAATCGGAGCATCCTACTGAGCGTTGGGATTGAAGTCATTGGCAGTATTTTTTTTGAAAAAAAAAATTTATGTAATTTTACAAGTTAATATAGGTACTAATATGTGGTGACACGACTGACACGTGCATGAGCGTATAGGTAAAATGACAGACGGACATATCCGGTCACTACGATGACCCTATACAACGTGATTGGTACTACAAATTACACACATTAATGTTCATTTACTTCCAACACATTGACATAATCCATACATATACTGAAATATAAAATGCCTATAGTTTTTATTCCTTACAATGAACTACGCTTCAGCCCCCTTAAATTTAATTATATAAATAATGGTGCATTATTTCAGCAGGCCAATCGGGACTATTTTAAAAGTGAGTTGCGCCCCTTCAGACACCGAAGATGAACACAACGTTTTGGTACATAATATTTTTACAAAAATACCACATTTGGGTAAAAGTTTTTAAAAGTTTTTTTTCTATTCTAATTTTTAGAGCTTATAAAAGCGTTACCTAGGGAGATGCCACGACGAGGTTGGCTCTTATAATAATTAATCGTGTCCCAAAAAAATTTTTTTGGCCACTTTAATTTAAAAATATTTTGATCATTATCGTCTGTTATAATATTAAATCTCCCCATATAAAAACTTTATTTTTGTATTTGGCTTTTGTTTTACAACTTTGTGGATATCAGTTAGTGTACTACGTCTACGTATATACCTATCTTGTCGTTAATCAAAGTTATCCCATGCATATCTGAACTGGCTTACAATACAATAATCTATTATTATAATAATTATAATAAAATATAATAATATTATTATTGTTAGCTATCACGCTGGCCACTAGCTCCTATAGCATGTGCATATGCAGTGTATCCAAACGTGTTGGATTTTGGACTGATGTGTCTAAACGTTCATCGGTCACCGCCCAAAATTTGTGGTTTGTTGGTGCGTGGTTTGGTCGCCGTCCGTTTTTCGATTATTTTTGTGTGGTTATTACCAGGCGGACGCCTTATATTATGCACAGTAGCTATATATACAACTCTTGCGATACGGTGGTCGGAGCCCCACACGCATTTTGATTACTTTTTTTCACTGTCTCGTTCATTTTTATTTAACTACTACTGTCTAACCCTCCGAGCTGGATCGATCTGAACCCATAAATGGGGCCAGCGATATCCTATAAAATACGCCCCTGCCGTTTATATTATCTATAAGTAATATTAACTATTATTGTAGTCATATTGCACTTGTTGCAGTGTACCACTGCGTTAAAGGGTCACCGCTACGGTACGGGAGACGTGCATACGATGTACATACGTGTAATACCACGGTCCCTTAAGGCTAATTATGCTATTAGTGCAGTGGCGTATTTAGGTTTTTGTCTTGGGGAAATATGATTTTATCTAGTAGCCTTGCTTTTGAAGTTTAGGCCTTAAGTTAAGACTCCGAAAACTTTTGCATATTATATACAGCTTATGGTTGGGAGGGATTGATCCCCTTGACCCGCCAGTAAGGGAAAGTTTCTTTTTAAAACGATCTCGTTCCGTTTCTCGTTAATTTCTTAAGGTATGAACTCGTTCCAGATCCTTGTTCCTATTATTCAAAAAAGGAAGACTTGCTCCAAATCTAGTTCCTCTAAAAAAAGAACTCGTTCCAATTTTCGTTCCTTTTTAACCAAGTTATTTCCAAAATATCTGCTTTACCTTCTTACTAATTAACAGGCGGAAACAAAGAAAATTATCAATTTTTAATAATTTAAAATATGTTTTTAAAATGGAAAGAACTGTGATTTTCGTTCACATTCCTCAAAAAAAAAAAAAAAAAGTCCGTTTTATGTTTTCTTTATTTTTAAAGGAAGCAGTTCCAAGCTTCGTTCCTACAAAAAGAACTCGTTTCAGGAATCCGTCCCTTCTCAACACTGTTATATATATATATATGCAAACGATGTTGTGTATTCAAACGGTCACTGGCCCCACCCAAAATGTGTGTGAACGGTTATGCCCCCACCCCCAACTCAGCAATACAATTTTCGATCATTTTTGTCTGGTAATAGCAAGCGACGCTCTATATTACACACAGTGCAGGCTATACAACTCTTGCGATACGGTGGTCCGTGTGTCCCTTAACGCATTCAGATGACTCTTTTTTTTTCAAAGTATCGTTAGTTTTTATTCAACTATTAATGCTACCTACGCGCATAAAAAAACACATAAGTTGTGGTAACCCATCAATGGAACTCTCGATTTCCTATCGAATACGCCACCGCAGTTTATGTTAGGTACCTACAAATGATATTAATTATTGTAGTCGTGTCGCACTTATCGCAGTGTACCGCTTCGCGAAAGGGTCATCGCCGCGGTACGTGAGACGTACCAATTTACGACGTACGTGCTTATAAAACTGCGGTCCTGCAGTAAGGTCAGGACGTGTGGTATCTATATATTATAATATAATATATATATCAATAAGGAGCGCGACACACGAACACACGCACGCACACTCGCATTCGTACCCGCCGTGAACTGTACACTATATACATAGACAATATTATCATCGCTAATCCTATATTGGAATCGGTTGGGAGAAAACTTTCAAATGCTCGTCAATTATTATATTGTTTCGTTTGTAATAGGAGACCGCGCGGACATTCGGACGGGCAGTGCAGTGTGTTCGGACGGCGGTTTAACTATAGCTTACCAATACGGCAACATGTCGGCGAGTCAGATTTTTGCGTTGTCTCTGTCGTCGTTCTAAAAATGTAAATCAGCCACTGTAAACGGGCCGGAGCGACGAGTGTAGTGGGTACCACCGGGGCATCTGGTTTTACAAAAAAAAAAAAAAAAATAGAAGAAGAAAAATGGTGAGATATAAATAATATTAATAATATAGATTCCTGTAATAGGTACACCTATCGCACTTTTATCGAAAATCATAATAGTTATGTAGGTATATGTACTGTAGTGTAATAGATAGGTCCCCTGACTTTCTATAACACGACTATTTACGTTATAATAGACCCTTCGTAAATAAATCGGGTGTCCGGGTTTGAGTATAGGCACCTATAAAAGATTCAGGACTTATTCAGAAACATTCTCATGGACTTTCAGCTTATATTTATATGTATATATATATTTGATTGGATGCATACCTGTGTCCTGTATGCTATTAGTTATACAATATTTGAAATTTATTTTATTTTTATTTCATACTTACATATCTTACATATGTAGATATTGAATAATTCAATTATTGTAATGCACTTTTAAACTTGAAAAAAAAAATGTAGAAATGCATAATTTTTAAACGAAATAATTCCACATTTTGGGAGGTTATATGAAAAAGAAAACTGATATTATGACGGAAGATGGAAGATTATATTTAATAAGTTATAATGTTCTTACATTTTTAAATATATTTTTTAAAACTTCATTTAAGAGTATTTGAATACATATTATTTACTTAAATATTTTTTAAATGTGTTTTTTACAGCACTGTGACAAAATCTAAAAAATGTCATTTTAGACCATGCTAAACTATTTGATTCATTTGTAAAAATATTGTTGTTATAATATTATATAAGTCACCTATCCGTATTATGCGTAGATATTTTAAATTTTTGTTTTACATTTTATTTGTATTTTTTGTTTGAAAAGAAATTAGGTAAGAATTTTAAAGGGAGAACGTAGGTTTATACAGTTTGAGGTGTCGAGTGTACGCCGTCATTGAACAATTCACTGTATTAGTGTAATGTACCTACCTATATGGGCTATGTGTTAAATTTGAATTCAACGATAAATCATTGCTTACGAAAAATTATTCTGAGTGAAGACAGTTTGTCAGCCTATATAAATAAGTATATTTATGATGTATTTTTTTTGTTATTGTAGTAATTTATTTTACTATTAGTAATATGGTAGGTCGAATTATTTTTTTCCGAAAATATTGCATTTATCATGTTATTAATATTTAATTATTATATTAGCCACCCATTTATTTACATAATATACGAGTATTAGTGGTATTAACTTTTGAAACAATACCGACTTGGTGGTAGAATAGGTACGAAAAGGTTCGTGGTATAAATAGGCAATGCCATAAAATTAATTTAAATGTTGTAAAAAGTCATTAGGAATATCAAATTTAATAATATACTTACGAAAAAGGTGAGGATTTTATCCTAACGGAAAATACTTTTGAATTACAACAAAATAAGAAAATTGATTTTATCAAAAACTGGTTTTGCGTAAAAATGTCCGTTTTATCTTAATTTTTATTTATTAATTATTGAGAAAAGGACTGAACATTATTTAATTTTGACCCTTGAAGTATACAAACTAGTTTCATATTCCTATCAAAAGACATATAGTCTATATATATGTTAAAAATTGAAGCAGTTTTTCTACTAGGTATAAAAATTTCCCCAGGCATAATTGTAAAATAAATACATTATTTGCTCCAATTAGAATCTTTAAAATATTTTATGTATACTATTTTTAATTTTAGAATAGTTTCAAAACGTTATTCATTTATTCAAAAATTTTAATTTTTTAGATTCTTTATTCGGCAAACCGTAAACATATTTAAGTTTACAAATGGAATAAAATATATGCGTAATTCTTTCTTCATAATTGTATTAATGTACCTATATTTATGTGCTGATGTAGAAGTATGATAAAAAAAAAAAACATCTAATTTAAAGTCGACAACGGGCAACGAAGCTCCCTCACAATAAACAAATCATCGTTAGTTATCGCCGTGGGTGGTTGCTTAATGAAACTTCAATTTGGTTAAGTTTAAATTTTTAATTACCTAGTTAATATCATAAAAGTGATTTGATTACTAGCTGGAATAGTAATAGGTACATGTGAAAAGTCAACATCTAAATAATACGTTTTTGTACGTGTGGGTGAATGTGTTTATCATGCGAGGGGGGGGATATATAACGTTTTATTTCTTTTCACTTCTAATTTAACGTCGTTAAATAATTAAAAGTATAATATTTAATTATTTGAAACATATTATTTTCAATATCAGAGATCCACAATTTATTGGTTATTTATAAAACCATAATAGTATAGTATACCTAAATAAGATAGATACATGATTTGACCCTATATTGGCATTTCACGGTCGAATTCATTTGGGTTTAGTATTTAACATTTTTTTTTCTTGTAATCGAAAATATTTGATGCAACGCTATTAATAATGTACTTGAATTGTACATCACAAAATGTAAATTATTAGATGCCTTACACCTATTAGGCGTTCTTACGGATGCTTTCGTTGCACCTGACAATAAGCAACTGCATATTAATTTGTTTTTAATAGTTAAAAATAAATATTTACAATCTGTGCACGGTTAATATAGGTACAATAAGTAATATATATAGGTATTAATGTATCATATTATAAGAATAAGTCAAAACAAGACATGGATGGCTTTGGGGTGTCTATTGACATTATATACTTATACCTATCTGCGTATAGGTTATGAAATAATGTTGGGAAAATGTATTTAATGTAATATTACCTAAATTTTTATATTCTACAGACTTGTTATCCAATTATTGTATAAAGCTATCTTTTCCATGGTTCTTTGTCTCATCAAATATAAACAACATGTACAACTAAGTGGTGCATTGGCATTTAATACCTAATTTACAACGATTAACGTTGTACTTTGTTAGTGGATACACATTGTAGATGCATTATTAATATTTCATTATGTCTACCAATATTTGGTATTCTAACTCAACATGTGATGTTCTGTTTTTATTGTTAAACTTCTCCACTAAAAAATATCTTAATGACTACGTCATCGTTATACAGCATGACCCTTGCTTTTCATTTTAATCATTCATTTAACATCAATTATTTTTTAAGAATTAGTGAGATACATTACTTGTTTGTTTCACATTTTGTCGTATTCATATATAGTACTTCCGGTTGCATTTATCTATTCTTAAAAACAAATGATCACATACGTTCGCCTTCTAAGACGTCAGTGACGTTTGAATGTATAATCGACTTAATCGAATATTCTATATACCCAATGTATTATTCATTATTAGGGCTCGGAAGTTTTAGGAGTTACATATTATTCTATATGCTCCCGATGTATAGAAGACCAAGCTAGAAATCTGAGCTATGAAATGGTGAGTTTAAAAATTGAAAATTGAAAATGCTTATTTTGCATATTTCCTCAACTTTATGAAACAATTATATATTTTTTGATTTTCATAGGTACGCATATTATGCATGTTTAATACTTTCTACATACAAGCAATTTATATTGTTATCGTAGCAGTCGACTATTAATTTAACGAAAACGGTTCAACGTTCAATCTCTATCGCGCTAATATTCTGATGTATTTTTTTGATTATTTTTTCAGTTCAATACAATTTCAAAATGGCAAACAGTTTTCCGCCATATTTGAAATATTATAAATTTATATTTCCATATTATACATTTTTTTAGTGCAAATTATGTAATAACAACATAAAATGGTTTACAAACATATAATGTTGAACAAATTGTTCGTGCATATTTTTTCTTTTATAGCTTCTATATAACTTCCAAGCCCTATTCATTATTCAATATACATTATACATGTATATTCATGAATTTAAAATAATATAGGAAAAAATACTAAAATCAATAGCATATTATTTGATTATTTACAGACTGTCATGAACAGCGGATACGCATTTGTAATATTCGCATTGTCAGTATTATGGATGTCCCGCACGGAAGCTGAAAGTTTTTTGCAAGACTTCCAGCCGTGTTCGTTCAATCCTCTGTGTTCATGCACCAAGTCATACGACAGCTTGGGTGAAGTACACTGTGTTGACGTGTACTTTCCACGGATACCGCCGGCTATTAACCGATCTAGGTTGTCGACACTTCATCTTAGGAACAATGACTTGGACACCATAGAGCCATACTTCCTCGTCAATACTGGTAAATATTGTTCCGTTTGTCATTCGTTAACCATATCACACGTATCCAAATAATCATTCGTATTAAATCTACACTATGGTGTAATATTTTACTGAATAAACCAGACCTTAAATTGTTGTATACAATTAGGTATACCTCATCGCTCCTCTATAAAGGAGATGACATTTAAAAAAAAAACAGGGTAATCTCTTATTTGTATACACTATACACATATTGAGAATATGGTAATCAGTAACTGTTTCTCTAGGCATCTCAAATTTAGTATTAACCGTTAGTCGTTTGAAACCACAGCTTAATTGTTTTGGTAATTAATTAGTGGTTAAGACTATAGTTTTAAACGTATTTTTATTTTAAAATTATTTAAATTTATTTTTTACATTTGCTTTTTGATTATTTATTTTAGGCTAAATTAGATCAAATCATTGGTGAAAGTGTGTATATGATACATAAAATATTCATCATATCATTACTCTCCAAACTCAGCAACATTTTCAAACTATAAAGTTACTACTTTTTAGTTTACATATAGATTTATTTTTCATGTACCTCCTCAACACTTCTGATGTGAAGGAGGAGGTAATCTGTAGGACAATATCTGAGTGAATATATTATCTATACTTATGCCTAATAAATAGGTACCTCAAGAACTGTAATATTAATAAATTAATAATTCCATTTTTCTTCTGTTTTATTATTATTATGCCATACTTATCATTAGAATAGTCATTAGATATTTATTATTATTATTACCTACTAATAATTAATAATAGTTAGAAAACTATATTTAAATTTTACTATTTCTATTTAATGTTAAAATCCACTCATAACTTTTCGTTTAGATGACAAAATAACATATAAGTCAACAAAACTTTAAAATAAGATTTGAAAAATATCTTACTATATTATTATATCAACGAAATTAAAATATTTGATAGTCTATTGCTGGAATGTATTTAATTTTTTTAAAATTAGAATTATATAAAAACAAAATGAATCGTTTAATAACATCTTATAAACTATATGAGTACTAACTACCTATGCACGTATACACTTAATCATCCAATATACTAATATACAGTTGTACATATTAGGTCTATATAAGATGACGATCCAAGACAATCCATTACCAATTTTAAACGATGATTCTTTATATGGATTAGAGCATTCACTATGGGAATTGGAGTTAGTCAATACTTATTTAACTTATGTTCCAAGTCGGGCAATACGAATATTATTAAAATTAAAAGTACTTAATTTATCAGGTATACATTAAACTATATACAATTTACTGTCTATTGGGAATTATTAAAGTACTTGTTAACTATAATATTATTGCTGCTATAATTCCAGGCAATCAAATATCAGAAATAAAGATGGGTGATTGGAATGGATTAGAGAACACTCTTAAAGTTTTGAAACTTGCAAACAACGCACTTACATATTTACCACACAGGGCTTTTGATAGCCTTGGGATGCTAGAAAATCTCGATTTGTCTGGAAATATGATTTCGGAAATACATGTAAATGCATTTCAAGACGGTCCATTGCAACTGCTCAGACTCAATTTAGCTGATAATATGTTGAAATATATTCCATACATGCATTTATCGTCATCGGCAATGAAGTAAGCTAAACGATTACGTACCTACAAGTGCGAATTAGTTGCTCATGTAATTTGACATTTGTTAAGTTGTTAATAAATTATCACACTTTTAATTTTTTTTATAGAAAGTCTTCTATTATATTAAAAATATTTATATGTGTATAATGTATGTATAAATTATATTTATAATTAATGAAAATCGATGTTTAATAGATCTTTGAAGTATTTGGATGTTAGTTACAATTTAATTGAAAGTACAAAAGGACCGTTATTAACAGTGACATCTCGGGGCGGAAGACATAAGTTTCTTCTTGACGAACTTCATTTGGAATATAATCACATCAAAATTTTAGAAAAACAAAGTTTGCAGAATTTTGAATCTATTAATAAAACATACTTTGATGGAAACCCAATAACACATATTCAAGTGATTAAAAATGTTATATTTTACTATATTATAAATAATAAATGAACTGTTTTTTATGTACCATGTTGGTTGTATACATTTTATATATTAAGTGGACGCTACACAGCCATTTGTTGTCTGCGTCTTACAAGTATGTAACATACTAACATAGCAAATGTACGCTGAACAGATGACGTTGAGCTCCGTTAGTTAAAAATTCAAATATTAGAATGAATCGACCTATTATGAAACTTATGGCAAGAACCATACATGTGTTTGTTTGTGCTTTTTACGATAGTTCAATTTTTTAGTAAGTTATGCGTATATAATATAGCGTAAATTAAAAATGCTCATAACTTATTTAAAAACTGAATTATAGTAGAGAAATCTCATACAAACACAGATAATGTTCTTAGTTTCTTACTATCAAGTTTTAAAATAGGTCGATTCACTCTAATTTTTAAACTAACGGAGTTAAACGTGTTCTACTGAGCGTAAATTTGCTATGTTACGCACTTGTAATACGGAGACAACAAATATCTGTGTAGCGTCCACTTATACGCGTTACTAAAAAGTAAAAATGAAATTTTTTGAATCATGTTTAAAATTTAAATAATTTATTAAAAGCAGAAATTTACTATTTTAATTTAATATTAAAATATAAATAAATAGTGAACATCAAAAAATATGCTATATACAATTAATGCGAGCTATTTATTCGAATATTTATATACGTAAATTACCAATTGCATTACATAAAATAAAATAATTCACTGATTAGTTAAACATAATTCACGAATTTAAGAAATTAAATTATAACATTTTCAAATATAAGACACATATGTTAGGTATCTTTGAAATAATTGTACTGTGTATTGGCCAATTAAATTAATCGTCAGTATTTTAGGATGGAGCATTTCAAAATACTAAAATTCGAGAAATATTTTTGGTCGATTGTGAAATTTATAATGTATCATCAGAAGCGTTCAAAGGACTTGAAACATATTTGCATACCTTGGACGTGTCAAATAATAATATAACAGAATTTCCTATTAAGAAGTTACAGCAGAATTTTAACACACTTATGAAACTAGGGCTTAGAGATAATAAGATAAAACATTTATTTCCTATTATCCATAATGAGGGAAAAGAAAAGATTATAAAATCAAATGATAAGAAAAAAACAAATGACAAGACTGTGGTTCACGAGGATAATCACCGAAATTCACATGAAAAAGATAATCATCACGAATTTTATTCCCTACAAGATTTCGATTTCTCTGGATGGAATAATGGTCCACTTCAAATTAATATCATTAATGGGTATGTGAAAATAACGTGAAATTGTAGTAATACTTAGTAAACTATCTCATTATTGTGTTTCAGTTTTAAATATCTTCGTCGGCTTTCTCTTTCAAAGATGACCACATCATTTATAGAACCAGACATGTTCATGAATTTTACAATTGATATGGAGGAACTTCAGATCACTGGATCAGATATAAAAACAGTCAAGGCACATGCATTTAAGCATATACATGGACTAAAATATTTGGATTTGTCTGATAATGTAATAAGCACATTAGATTCCGACGCATTTAAAGAGGTTATAAGAATACATTTTGATAAAGTTGAAATTATTCGAAGTAAAATTATTTTTTTTGTCTTAGGTTGGACATTCTCTGCAATTCCTTAAAATGTCACATGCTTTTGCATCTTCATTTAAACCAATACCAGGAGATGCTTTTCGGTATCTATATAATTTGAAATATATGGAATTAAGCAATAATCATTTACAACATCTTCGAGAATCAACTTTCCATTTCCAGACAAATTTAAGAACATTAAAGCTACAAGATTGTATGATAGAGACTTTCCACAAAGGAACATTTCAAGTAGATATAAAATATTTTATAATTAAGAAGTTTTAGTTTTTGATAATTTCGACTTTTTTAGGGTGGAATCGGAGGAAGTCATATTCTTTTAGAAGAAATATACTTGTCATTCAACTTTTTAAAAAAAATTGAATACGGGTCTTTTGATGATTTACCATCATTAGGAAAGATTCATTTGGATGGAAATCGGATAAATCGTATCGAAAAACACGCTTTTACCAATTTGGAGCGTTTACGGTGGTTAATCTTAAGAGGGAATCAAATTGAAAAATTGGAAATAGAAGCATTCCAAAATTTACCGTATTTACAAGAACTCGATTTAGCGTATAACTATATTAAACACATGGACTTTACATTTTTAGATCAAGTAATAAACATATAAACTCAATGAACTATATTTTTTATTTACTACGTTTTCTTACTACTTTTTAGGTTGGAATGCTTTCAAATTTCCATATGAATGTTAGTCACAATCTACTATCAAAACTATCATCCAATTACAATTTTTCTACAAAGGACCTCTATGTACAATCAAATATTAGGGTAAACTTAAAAAAGAAAAAATGGTTTAAATATTCATTATTATTTTTTTTTATATTTAGGTTTTAGATATTTCATATAATAACATTAAAAGTATAGAAGACAAATATTTCTCTCCGATGGAGTCAAGCTTAAGTTATTTGCACATGTCTTTTAATAATCTATTTCAAGTGTCTAGAAATGTGTTTGGTAACTTAAATAATCTCATTTGGCTAGACCTTGGACATAACCATATCGCAGAAATTGGATTTGATTCTTTTAAAGGATCAAAAAGATTACAAGTTTTCATAATATCTCATAATCGTTTAGTGGATTTACCTAATGATTTATTTAAAGGATTCACTGAACTTCGATTAGTTGATTTGTCATACAACAAACTTCGGGTGTTGCCAGACATGTTTTTTAGTGAAGATAACTTGGAAATATTAAACATGGCTCATAATGAACTATCTCGTATGCCTGTTTTGTCATTTAGTACACATTCTGCGGGCATTGTATGTGATATGGATTTGTCTTTTAACACAATAACGGCATTACCAGTTTTCGAAATGTTTTCTAGGTTTAAAGTAAGCAATTATAGCTTTACTATCAAGTGGTAAAACTATAATAATGTTTTTTTTTTTAGTCATTAAAACGGTTAAATCTAGCTGGTAATCGTTTGGTACATCTTGAAGATTCAAATTTTGCGAGTTTAATTCGTTTGACTTACCTTGACTTAAGTCATAACGATGCTCTGAGCTTTGAAAATAGAGGTCGTATGTTTTTAGGCCTTGAACAGTCGCTTCAACATCTTAGGCTTAAAAATATTTCTTTAACATCTGTGAGTAATGAGTATTTTATATTAAATTACTTTTATTAATTTATATAATAATATGTAATTTTATTTTTTAGATACCAGAATTGCCGCTGCCATCTCTTCTAAGTTTAGATTTATCTGGAAACCAAATAGCATCTGTGTCACCAGATAGAGCTTCTAATTTATCATCATTGCGGAATTTAGATTTAAGCCATAACGAGCTTATTGGATTCCCATCTATCATTATGAATTTACCAGAGCTCAATAATCTTAATTTATCCAATAACCATATTTACGATTTGAATAACAGTACTTTAAATATGGGTGTTCAAAAATTGATTTCTTTAGATCTGAGTTATATGCCATTAGTATCATTTGAAGTTAGAAAAACTATTTTGATCAAAATTGTTATATTTATTTTCATTACTATGTATTATTTTTCAGACCGGTGCTTTAAACAAAATTACATCTTTACAAACGCTAGTAATTAGTACATTTGTTGGTATCAAGGACTTCAATATTCCCTCTGTAATTTCTGACATTCATTCTCTTAGAAATTTGAATCTTAAAGTAAGTATTGGGTACCTACTAGACACTGGCAGTAGGTACATATTGTATCCATAACTATCATAAGTCGCCCTAAAAAACTTACTATTATAATGACCACGGAAAATTAATCAATTCGATTATAATAGGCAGATTATATTTTAATATATTATATTTAAAAAATATTTTCTGAAGCACTATTAATGGTTGGTTTCTTTAATCAATAATTTCACTCATGTAAATGCATTGATCCAATATTATAATTGTACATTAATGGGTAGATGTTTCTTAGTTAAAATAAAAAAGTTTAATATTTTTTCAATGTGTATTTTATCAAAAAAATGAAGTGAGGTAAATACAGAGTTAATAATTACGTTATAGTTATGTTATATTCTACAGGGATAATAACGCAATGAATAAATGTATTTATATTCAAATACAATCAAAATTAAAATACATTTTATTTTTAAAGGGATTTTTACTATTATTTTTGAAAATGTTATAATGTTTTGCATACAACATGTTTAGAACATTTACATATCAGCCAATGCAAGTAGGTACCTAACATAAGTTTTAAAAAAAATGAGGATTAAAAAGTCAATAACTAGTGCCCCCCTTCCTGAAATGTCAAATAGCCATTTAAAATCAATACAGATTCTATTATTTTACAATTGTATTGGTATTATTAACATTTTATTTTTAATTTATTGGGAAAAGTTTGTGGCTGTAAAAAATTTCAGAGGGATGGGGATTTGTCATCAACTTTTTAACCGTAGTTTTTTTTTTTAAAACTTATATTAGGTACCTGCTTTGGCATTGGCATATGTAAATGTTGTAAACAAAGAGTATGCATTATGACGTACAAATGTATAATACACTGTTCATATACATGTTAGCGTGTAATTAATTGTACCTCTACCTACAGTCCATATAATCGATTTACATAATGTATATTATGTTAGATAGGCTGTGTTCTTCATAGTATAGGTACATAATATTAGGCTTTAATAAATTCATTATAAATGATAAGTTATAACTCAATTTTAATTATTTTATTGGTGTTTTATTATGTGGTTCTAGGTTGATAAATTATCACGAATGGGGAAAGAATTAATTGGTCCATTTCCATATAAGCTAAGAAACTTCACGATTAGTGGAAAAGCTTTACATGGACTGTCATTAAATAATGTATTTCAGGTAGGTACGGATATACAATCTGAGCGAGTATATTAACTTTATGGCTTATTAAAAGTGTTTTAATTAAATAAATAGAAAATTATTTTTAGGGTCTTAGATATCCAAATTTAAATTTGACAATTTTCAATACGAGCCTGGAAACAATATCTAATGAGGTTTTTCGACATATGGGGACTGTAAGAAACATCAGTCTGGATATCAGAAACAATTCGTTGAAGTCTATAGGAAATCCATCCACTAATACGTTACCAAAACAGCATGGTCAAACATTTTTAACTTCGCTAAAAGTATCTGGAAACCCATGGACCTGTGATTGTAATATTGGGTAACTTTTAATTTGTTTGTTATTATAAATTTGCAGAATCGTTTATACTCAAATTATTCAAATCAATACATGTTAAAATGTATGATGTATTCATAAAAATAGTTAATAAATTAGATATTAAAGTTCTGTTTCAAATACTAATATATATAACATGCAAATATTTAACCTGCGAAGTCACAAAATGTTGTGTATAAGAAGAGACGTTTTGTTAAGAAGTCTGTTTTGCATTTTTGTCTAGAGTTATACTTATACATAATAATATTACGATGCAACAATATTGTTTGCAGTACCAATACAACAAATATGTAATATTTCTTGTAAGATTGGATTAACAAAAGGACTAAATAGGCTTAAAGTTACGTTTTGGAGAGAGATGAAGTCGACGCTGTAATATATTGATACAGGGTGTATTTTAAGTAATAATTTTTAGCCTGTAAAGTTTTCCTATTTGAAATTCCGTTTTATCAACTTTGGCCATCAAACAAAAATCATGCTTGTAACGATAAAAGATACACCCTGTAGAACGTTACTTGAAGATAACATGCTAGTATAATCATTATGTAGGTACATTCTGATTTCGGAATTTCAAACAAATATAATGGGGTGCAATTTAGCTTAAACGATATTTTGAATTTTAATTTCTATTAAATGAACCTATATGTTTTTTGATATAGGTGTAACAAAATGTACCCTTACTTAATTTTTGACTCAAGTTGAGCTTTTCATATAGTATTGTCTGCGCGTATGTTATGTTTTTTAGTTGGATGGAAGTCTGGCATCGTAAGAAACGTCAATTTTTGTGCAATCACGAACATCAGTCGACAGCGCCTTCAAATAGATATAGAGACGTTGAACACTATTCAACTAGTAAGTCTACGTGTCTTATCAGTGACGAAGATCTAGAGATGGCTGCTTGTGCGGACAAGAAAAAACCACTAGCCGAAGCTTTTAAAAATGACATCGAATGTGGATGGGGAGCAGCTGGTAGATGCCAATCGCATTTGACAATTATTATTTCCGTTGTAATGGCGTACATCATAATGATATAACTCTATGAAAAATAACAATCTTACACGTTTTATTATAACTGACACGCGTTGAAATGTGTTATCTTCAAAAAATAATAATTATTTATTTCAGATAGTTTTTTTTATTTTTTTTTTATTTTTAACGTACTCACAAAATCAAAAAAAAATATTCCATCGTAGTTAAACCTAGTTTTTATTGTGAACCTGGGAATGACCTAACTCGCCTATGCATTTTTAATGTTGTTTTTTTTCTAAGGATATTATGCCTTCGTATATGTACTATAAATAGACTATGAAGTAACACATTTTCTCATATTTACTACTTGATAAGTAGGTACTTAATGTGAATCATAGGTATTATACAATTTATAAAACATAAAGATATCTTTAAAATAACATATTATTATTAAATTTTTTTAATTTACTGCGTATAGACAATATTACCATGTTTGATTAATAAACTACTCTAAATGTGCTTGTGTTCTAAGTAACAAGGTTTATTTGAATAGTTATAAAATTATATTATGAAGTGTATATCTAAAAATCTAATTTCGATGGTTATATAAAGTTAGAGCTTAGCTTTTTAAATTTTCGGAGTATGGTTATTTCAACCATTATATATTTTTAGAATATCGTGAAATAAATTAATAATAATATGATATTACATAACAATTTGAGCATTGAATATAAAAACTTATTAATGTTAAAAAATGTTTAATTTTAGAATCAAAAAATTGACATTTAAAAAATTCTATAATCGAATACAAATTCTTATGTAGGTATGTATTAATAAATCTGTAACCTATGCACTATACATAGTGGGTACCTATGTAAAAAAGCTTTTTATTCAGTACAATTTAAACTATTTAGATATATTTACCTAGATTAGTTATATATTTTTCTGTAATTAAAATCATATTTCTTAAAAATCAACTTTATGTTGAAGTAATTATCGTTAAAACAACCTTTTTTTTTTACTATACAGAAAGTTAAATTATATATTTATATCTATTATTATTTGTAATAATATGTTTTTATAATTTTTAAAACAACTGATAAGTTATAGTTGCTTTTAATTTCAATTAAATAGATCTATTCAGAAAAATTAAAAAAAATATTTAATTTTACCTTTTATTGTTCTTAAAAATATAATTCTATACCTAAGCTTAAAATATAATATATCTACTCTTAAGTAAACTGCCATACTTAAATCTGTTCATATTAATTTCTAAAACAGGTCGCTCACTTACTATACTAAAAAATAATTTATAATTTTATGTATTTATTTTGTTAAATTTGATTTATACATTTATCATAAACATTTTTACGTTTTAAGAATAAATTGTTTTTAAAACATTTGCATCATATTGCACATGATTTTTTTTATGTTATTTTAAACTCACTTTATTTTTAACGAGTGATGTCTACCACACACTTGTATTCAACTACTTTCCTTTACCTATGTTTTTTATTTAATGCTACTATAGTCTATAAGGTTAGTTTTGATTCATCAGTTTTTATTTATTAAAATTAAATATGTATTGTTTAATCATTTATTCCCTTAAAGTTGATTTACTAGTTTAAATTTAAAGTTTTAATCAAATTATACTATTTTATGTTTATCAATAATAGGTTATATTGCACATGTAATCCTAAAATATGTTATTAAAGAATGAGGTACCTACGACGATGAAAAATGATTTATGATATATTTTAGACTCCCCTCAGGGATCACCTCCATTTTACATCCAACCAAATATGAGATATGTGTTTAATTAACAATATTGGTCATAAACGGGGTTAATTATGAAAGGTTTTGTTTACTTAAAAATTAAATTTATTACTTCTATTACATTTTATGTCACGATTATAATATCATTTAGGGAGTTAGTAAATATAGTTTTTACATTATATAAATGTACAATATATAGAACCTTTGTTAAAATAAAGCCACGTTTTAATGTTAAGCAAATAAATATAAACCAATTATTGTACTATTTTGTTTATTTGGAATTGGAAGCATTTTTAAAATACAGACTTGAACTACAGATTTAGTAAATGTCTGTTAATAAACTATACTATATTGTAAGCAAATACATGTTTGTAAGTAAGACTTTGTTACATATTATACTTAAATAAAAATATGAATAAATATATAATTCTTATTCAGTACAAAGAAATAAACACTTTTTAAATTGTTATCAGAAAATATAAATAATATTTGCATTAACAGTGTCCGTAGGTTGTGTATTTAAATTGAAATATGTGACCAAAATTTCAATATCCTTATTATTTTGAAATTTACAAGGTATTGCTGTTACATATTTGAAATATTAATTTTTCTGGTTTTTCCAAGTATTAACTATTAACGTTGTAGAATAAATTGTGGTACTTCTTCGCCTATATTTTCTGTGAAAAAGATACATAAATTAATTTTTCAATTGTTAAAAATTAAAATCGTTTTACAATTATCATTTTATAACCCTCTGTAGTGTACAAATGAAGTTATTACCATAATTTTATATTCAATCCTGGGATCTAAGACTTGATTTTCGTAGTACGACCCACCACTAGGTAAGTTATTGCTCGGTTCAAGGCTCCAGGTGTCAACAGTGTCATCACTACAACAAATAAGATGGATAATTATTTAAATATTGTAATTCAAAAATAATTCATATGTTATTACTTATTTGTTTTCATTGAATTTATTTTCGAATAATGTTTAAAAATGTTGTAATAGTTTGGAATATCTTCTCGTGATTGGTCTAGATTTGGATCTATGTACGAGTCTCTGTGTCCCGATTTCTTAAAAAGAGCGATCCGATATCTCAACAAACTGTTCAGGTCGTTTGGGACGTTGCGCTTGCCGTGTGCTGTGTGAAATACAAAACACGTCATATTAACTTATTTTAATCATGTATAGATTGTCAGAGTCATTTAACTGTAACATAAATGTTTTATAAATTTAATTTGATGATTAATATTATATATTATATTTACCTCCCCAACACGAATGACCATAATTTAAGCATGCTGCTGCAACAAAAAAAAATTAATAATACATTATAGGTATATAATGCTCCATTGCAGGTATTAAATTTAACAGTTGATTTTTATTTCATACAAATTCCATTTGATTTGGTTTATAATATCTGTTTTTGTTTGGATTTTTACTTTCTTAACTTTTTTCTTCGAATCTATTCAAAATGTTTAAACAGATTTTTTTTTATCACTCCTTCTATAATAGTTTAAAAACGTTGTAAAAATTGTTTGATGCCTTCATTATTGTATTATATTCTCATACGTCAATTAAATTAATTATTTCAATGGTTTTGTAAGTAAATTCCGTAGTTATTTAAATTCTATAACGTGATAAATATTAAAATATTTACATTTTACAAAATAAAACATACTTTATATTTAACAATAAAATACTAATTCTTAATAATTAAAATACGTTTTTGTTACTAAGAACCATTTTATTAATCATAAAATATATTATGTTAATTTATTATTGGCATTATTGGCAATAACTACTAATAAGCAATTACATACTAATCGATAAATTAATATTTAGGATTAGAGGAATCGCATTTGTTAGGATTATGGGGCATAGGTCTTATAAAACTTGCAACGATTCACCTACGATTCAGAACTCGTAGTTCAAACAAAAATGTGTGATATTTTGCTAAAAACAGATTTTGGCCTAAATTTCTTCTTGCTGTTATTTGTTTTCAATATATTTCAAAAGTTTATGTAAAGTACATATTGTCTAAAGCACAATGTGTATTTAATTTTAAATTGATATTATTCGTAAATAATATTAACTAACATAATATACCGTACTGGTAATAATTAGATTGCTTGATTTGCTTTATGCTTTGATGCTTACTGCGAAGTCAAATCGAACATAGAACATTGTCTTGTTTGGTAGGTACATCGTAGCATTGCATTAAATCAGTGGTTCCCAAATTTATTTTCCTCACTGCACATTATTATTAATTATTAACTAGGTAATTACTAATTAGGTCCTGGTTATTACAAGTTAAGTGGTTAATTAATATTAAAATACAAATTCGTAATTTTTCCTAAAAATACTATGTATCAATTAATACATATATACATTTGTTTTAAAAATGTTTTTTTCAAATTTGTTTTTTACAATATTTATTCTTATTATTGTGGACATTAGATATAAAGTAAAAATTTTAAATTTTTATGGCACACCTTTTATATATTTAAAAACTGAATTATATGCATATTACATAGACAACAATACATACGTTTTCTAAGTGTAAACACTTTAATAAAGAGTTTATTGTTCTACAAGATGATTAATTTTAGTATACAAGAGACCACATAAAACATTTATATTAATTATTTTGAACATTGTTTATAATTTATATGTATGAAATTTACAGATGTTACTATTTTTACCGTAAATTTAAAATTGAAAATAAATTTCCTTCTTTTTATTAAACCCAAACTAATCGAAAATTGTAAATACATTTTCAAACCACCCATCATTCTGAAAATGTGAACAGGGACGCTTTGAGATGAATGCACAAAAAGAATTTCCAAAATTATTTCCAAAGAAAATAAAAGGTTGTTTTTTCATGAAATATTGAATAGTCGGTATGAAATATACTGTATATTGACAAGTTGAACAAATAGTGAAGTTAAAGGAGATATTTTTTAGATTCTGAGTGGAGCGTGGAATTTATTGGTTTTAAAATGATGTTTTTTTCTCTTTTTTTTTTTGGTGTGTCTGTCGTCAGGTTATAGAGCAGACAATTTACTTCAATCTTCAACGTTGAAGGTGATTTCAGGCTATCAAATATGATGCAAAAAATAATATGCTGGTTCTTTGTGGTGGAAGGGGGAGGTCTCAAGTAGAAAAATATCTTTTAAATCGATTTTGTTTTTTCTTTTATTGTAATGTATAAAGAAGTATCGGTGGAGACCCCAAACTTTCACAAAATACTTATACCTATTACATTTTCTAGACATTATATATTTTAAAAATATTTTGTCCTTTTGAGCTATTTAAAGACATTTGAAACTTCTGTCTTTTAAAGTTTTGTTTTCGATTTAGGTCGGAATTGGCCGATGTTCTTGGCAATAATCAGTGTAATGTACCGAATTAAGTATTTCATTATAATTTAAATGCAATGTAACATGGATTATCCTCAAAAATAGATAATGCAGATCCACCTTCTCCTTCGCTCAGATTCTTTTTCTTTTTTTTTTATACAATGATTGAATTCAGATTAATCTCCATTACAGTGCCCTACTCAATGATGAGATACACTAGAAAATTACTATTCAGCATACTGATTTCCCAATTACTTTTTTTTCATGTTTTGATATATTACATATTCTCACCAACATGGTATTTTTTTCAGCAATCCAATATTTACATTGCCTATAGATAAAAAATAATGGTATACTACTTTACTATTTAAATGGTTCTGTACCTATTTTATTGTGTAAAATTATGTAATTAATGTATCAAAACAAATAAGTGGTGCACAAAATAAACCAATACAAAATCATAATATTAACATTAGTCGCTGAAATTCATTGTACATTGATGAATTTACAATGTTGATAATTATATACCTAGTTGGTACTGACCAACAAAAACCCGAGTGCATTTCCTTGTTAAGAAAACTAGTAATTTATATACTTTTACGTACTTTCTAACTATTTTAGTATTTCGCAAAAAACTATTATTATCTTTTTGTAGGAAATGTTTTATTATGTTACATACTATTTGTATTATTTGGTGAATGCTATTAAAAAGGTTTTATAGTAGGAAAGAACTTACAAGTTCTACGTTTTTAGGGATAAATCGTTAAATTTTTTTTTGTAATAATCTTATTTTATTGTTATTCTTAATAGCAAATTTAATATAATAAAGAATACTATCATTTTGAAGTATTATGGGTATCTATATTTTTTTCTTATTTAAAATTTTAACTTTTTTTATATATAACCCTTTTAAATCTCCGGGCCAGTTTGTGTAATAGCCAATAGGTATCCAAAATTCTGAAAATGACTGTTGATATTAGATTATTTAATCTTATGTATTTTTCAAGTTTAATAGAACTATGCAAAATAAATACGTATCTATTAATTTAATTTATATATTGATTAACTATATCCAAAAACTAATAATTATTTTTCAACATTTTTGTACAGAACCAAACAAACGTTTTAGAAATAATATAATATTTTTGAAACAAATTTTCATTAATATTAAAGTTAACATGTACCTATATTGCTCATAAACAAACATTTAATCCTTTTTATGTAATTGTAGTTTAGATACACAATTTATCATTTGTTTTGTATATAACAGCTACAAAATAACCAAGTCAACTAGTTTTGGGCGATCTCGTATCAGAAATTATTATTTGTTTGGCTATCTGTAGAACTACCTACGTTTCTATTATATTATGGATAAAATACACATTAGAACATTTCCGATGTACTTGTCTAAACGTTTGGACTATCACTCAAACATTCAACTTTAACGTTATTTAACTACCTATTATAAAATAATACCGGAGATGTACCACGGCTGTATGTTTCTTTCCAAATAATTCGTTGCATCACGTTTAACAAATACCAGTTATATACCAATATTGAAGGTGTTAATACAATTAGTCTATTACCAGGTATTTTAATTGGTTTAAGTTTGTTTTGTCTGATTATTATAACCAATAAACTTCGTATTGCTGTATGGTTGTTTATTTATTGGTTTGACACCCAGAAGGATCGAGAAAAATTGTATAATACCTACTATCAAGGATGTAATATAATTTTTATATACATTTTGAAAACACGGTGTATATTTTTGAGTGGATTTCACCATTCATTATTTACATGTTGATATGAACAATAACTTTTTGTCTTGTAAAACGAGTTAGTTGTAGCTACTCAGGGCAAGGGTGCTCATAAGAGGGTGCAAGGGGGGTGACACATCACCCCTAGACAAATGTGAATTGATAGTAATTTTTGTAATTGTAAATATTAAACTATTTATAATATATGACATATTACATGTTATGTACACCGTTTATCTTTAACCGTTTTACCGTTTATATTATGTCTTAGGTATATCTATTTTCTGTTATTTAATAAAAAGAATTTTTTTGGTTCTTAATTACCTAATTTTTTTATGATATTACGACCCTCCTGGATTCTGATTCATGGGCGCCCTTGACTTGGGGTAGGACATATTTATATAGTGAAAATATTAAATAAGATTTAAGTACAACAAAATTAGTTCAACACAAGACATATTTTTGCAGATGTTTCCTTGTTCAAAATATCATAATTTTACGATAACTTATGATATCATGCATCACAACAATATATAAGGTGTTCAAACAGTTTGGAAACGATGTAATTACTGTTTGTATATTTTTATACCTACTTAGTATAGCATTAACAGATAAAATTTCAAAACATTTATTAGGTAAAATATTTTATCAACTTATTAATTAATAATTACCTACCTAAATCATATATCATTATCGGTTATCAGTACTAATTATTTATCGAATGGCCGCTTCAAAATTTTTTGAACAGTATAGGTTAGAGTGTTTTTTTTTTATTGGTAAAATAGAACAAATCGTATAAAGCTAGTTTACAATTAATAATTTTAAACCTGTTGCCCTTCTTTTGTATCTTATATCTAGGGACCATTTTTAATTATTTATATATATATAATTTATATTTATATATATTACTTCTAAATTTTGTGCAGAATTAACCATGGCCATGATTAATATCGTTTACGGAAGAAAATAAGAGTAAATACTTTAAACCAAGTAAATTAATAAGGGATAACTTAGTACCTAAAGCATATCGTCAACTCTATAAAAATAATATAACTACATATATGAAAAGAACAGTTTTACTTCCGTGGGATATGGTATGTTATGATAGCGTTTTCAAAGTTTTTTTTTTAGATCTAATGATTCTAACGTCACTAATAAAATTTACTTTTGTACAATTTTACTTAACAACTTCAAATAAACTTCTGTGTATTGAAAGAGATAAATCACATAAATAAATGTGAAGGCTGCACGTAATCTAATATAACTAATGACAGGTTCTTAATTAGATATCTATTTTTGTTTTTCTGAATAGAAAAAAAATGAAAAAAATAACCTTTTAAATTGAACTTCACTGATCTACAAATGTTTAATTGTATAAAGAGTAAAGACATAATAGTTTAACTTGTATTTATATTATGTTACATTCGTTTGATCGCAATCAATGTAATTTTTATTTTAACTAAATTTATAAAATCATTTAATCAAGGTGCACACAAAATATATTATAAATAGAATTTTACATAAAAATTGTATCTCTTCGACGTACAATGTATTATTATAAAGTATAAAAAAGAAATCTCGCTTTATATTTTCAATAATATACAGTGGGGTTTTATTACAAAATCAAAGTAAAATAAGAATTCAATTCAACCCTTTTACTGCCCAAATACCACTGTTATAAAAATAATGAATATCTTTCTTTCTTAAATGTTTGTTGGAGAGACTGAGCAATATATTAGTGAAACACTATAGCGTTATTTAATAATGATAATAATTTATAATACAAATACACAATATAAAAATATATTATTTTAAATAAATAATTTCGAGACAAAAATACAAAGTAAAAATGAATTATGGTAAATAGGTAATGACTTTTTGGTATAAACGTATGACTTAATGCATAAATATAATTAAAAATAAATAGTTACGTGTAGTTATATTTAATTTATTTAGATAAAATAAAAAATAAAAATAATTTTTTATATTCCATGTCATAAGTAACAATACATAATATATCATAAACTTATATTTAATAAATAAAAAAAGGTGATAATAATATTATGTTAAGTATAGTGTCGATTAACAAAAGATACGTGAAATATAGCTATATTAGAACATATTTTAATTTTGTTTAACGATATAGTTCATAAATGTAAAATTATTTCTACGGTGCAGTGATGGAAATTGTTTTAGAAAACGTGTTAATATTATATGACCGCATAATGCATTTTGCGTTCTTTTTCTTACCTCCATAATAAAAATCGAAATCTTCAGCACTCATTAGCTGGTTCCGATGACCTGTAGGTACACCACAATTTTAGTTTTTTTAAACTTTTAGTTTTATAATTTTTTTATTACATTTAGGGATATTATTTTTAAATATTTATGTATACCTCGTATAGGGAAATATATTTTGGCTATTTTAGGTTTTACCTATATCACGGGCAAAAAAAAAACACTTATTTATTCAATGCTAATAAAATGAAGAAAGGATGAACACTGAACGATTTTTAATGCTTTTAATTTATAAAAATTAGGTTTATATATTGATATAATTTTAGAATTGCGAATAAAAATTATGTTAAAAAAACGATATACACATATCATACAAAAAATAAATATCAAATGGAAATGTGCTGTTGCTAAAAATAATAAATACCTATATAATATAATATATATTGTTGTTTCTCTATGAACAAACTTAGGCGATTTTTAAATGTTTGGTCTGAAAGTTTATTAAAATTTAATGCTGTAATCTATTTTACCACAGTGGGACTAGTATGTTTTAATTATGGTTGTCGACAAAGTCCCTTAGGACTATGCAGTGTACGCTTATAATTTATTGTTATTATTAGGTACTAGTTTTTTTTTTATTCATAACATAGTAATTATAATAAAGAAATTATAATAAAATATTTTATAATATATTGATTATTATTAATAATATAATAAATTAGACATTATTATTATAATCAAAAGGATTTTAGGGTGGTTGAATATAGTCTCCCTTAAATGTAAAAAATAAAGACATACATACGAATAGATTTCTATGAAAAAAAGAGGGATGAGTATAATAGAAGAGTAAGATTGGAGGTTTTAGATGATTGGCCATTGACCTCTTGTTTTTGTAGAATACCGAGTTAAAGGAAATACGGTATATAAGAACGATCGGAAAGTAGGTTGTAATTAGGGAAGATATTTATAGGCTTTCGCTTATTTTTATTGGTTGGTAAAATAAATAGCTAGTGAATATCAAAACATATTTGATGACCTAAAGTTGTAGGCCATAAACGATACTGTATGGACAAATATGTACATATATACAATAATACATATAATGTTGGGATATTAAAGATTTCGTGAATTTTTAATGCATAACATTATGTCTAAAGATTTTTTTTGAAATTAAGTATCATACAGTTAAAGTTCTTTATATTTCAAATATACCACATATTTTGTTTGATTTTCAGATTAAAGAAAAGGTAAAACTTGACAGTAGAGACAATAAATGAACACATTTTTTTAAAATTATATATTTAAACATTTTTTTATAACATAACTTTTTATGGTATGTAATTTTCATGTATAAATCAATGTAAAAAGTATTAATTAATACTAAAATTTGGGATTAAAATATTAAAATATCATATAACTATTATATTATGAGAGTACATTTTTATTTTAAAGTATATTTTATGTACTAACTGTGGTGTTTTAGTGGATATTAGAAACACGTTTAATTAGTTTTTTGGTTATATAGTTATATGTCATGTTAGCTCAAGATAACTGTGAGATGAATATCATTTAGAAGATAATCAAGTATAAAGACTATATAATAGGATTGTCACGTATTCTATACGAATTCACGATGTATTAGAAGGGATTCAGAAGTGGAGATTTTAAAAGTTAAAAGTATATAAAATATTTATCTGATTATGAAAGCGATCTGGAGCGTCATTACATTTCATGCCGATAGACTGAGTATCCCTAACTACTCCTGTTATAAAAAAAATAAATAAATACATGGTTGTGACGCGTGGTGAGAAGTTAGTTTTTTGTGATTTCGCGAGTACCATGGCACCATATATGTTTTATTTAAGTAGATTGGTGGGTGGTACATATGGTATATGTTAGACTATTATAAGATATGTTTATGCTTTAGAGAAATTCAAAATAATGCAAATGATAAACTTGTTCTAAATCTCACGAAATTTAAGTAAAAACATTGCCGTTAAAATTGTATTTCTTCAATGTGGACATTTTGGACTTCCGTTATGATAGGCAGACGACAGTTTATGTATTAAATTAGTAAGCTCATATTTAAGCTAATGTTAGATAACCGCCGGTAGATATGTCAAGACTAGGTTCCGGATTCGGCCAATATTATGATTCTATTAGATGAGTAAACAGCAGTGTAACTGCGACACATTGCAAGAGTTGATATTAGATATTTTTGTATCCGTTATACAAAATAAAACAACTGACAGAAAGTTTAAGTCTTTGGTCTAAAATACTTGTTTATTTATTGTTTACAAATTTACAATAGTTACTACAACTATTGGATTAATTCAAAGGATAGATTAGCCAGGCAGCATTGAGCCGTAGCCCATCTGACTAGACGCTTCTGACTTTGGTTTACGTAAGTATTATGATAAACTAACGATTCATTTAAATCTATACAAATTAATTCGATACATTTAATGATATATCAATAATTAGATTGCATTCCCGAAGAATAAGTTGTGTACCCACTTTGTTTTATATGTAACATCAACGATAAAATATAATCTATCTAATTATACTTTGGTTCAACCATTTTAATTGTGAACAACTACTATACGTCAAAACTTTCAAACTCATTGTAAACTGTACTATTTAGTATTTGGCCTTTTAAATTGCAACTGTTTTAGAATAGCCATACAGAATTTTGACGAACGTATTAACCCGGTATTCATGGAATGTTTGGGATTATACAGGGATTTGAAGTTTGAAACAAAAAAATCTGTTACGTAACGCTTAAATGGTTAAAATATTCGAATTCATTTTGAAAATAAAATAGTTTAAACTTGTAACTTTTACCATTTCATGAACCAAATTATTCACCACAATATAGAGTAAAAATGTCTGATTTTGGCTAAGCCTGAATTCCCGAAGTGTATAGTCATTGTTTGTAATTTTTATAATAATTAATATGTAGAAATAACATTTAATATTATGGAACTTTTCTTTTTTGTTTACTGATCTCATATAAAATATATAATGTATTTAATCACGGTGTAGTTGACGATAACAAAACCAGTTAGGTATTTAACACTTATTAAATCCCTTAGTACATATAAAAATGAAACTTACAAATAAGTGGTTATTGCATTTTATTTAATTAAGTTATAGTACAATTGTATATGTAATAATAAGTTTAAAAACAGGAATTTTTTATAATTTTTGTTAAGAAACCACTTTTTAGTGAATATTTTAAATAATTATTAATTATTAATTATTATGTTATTACCTATATTAAATAACAACAAATAATTACAGCTTACGTGACGAGAAATGTATTTTATAATGTACAGTATTTTAATTTTCACAAAAAAATATTATAAACATTTTTAATGCTTTTACTCTGTTTATTACGTTTATGAAAAATGTAGTGTTGTATAAATTATTATTTAGAAAATAAAAAAAATAAAATCGTTTTGTGAGTTACATTGTAAACATTAATTTTGAATAATATATTGTGTTATTATGAATATTTAGTATTACGATATTAGGTACATACCTATCTGATGTTGTACTCAATATTCTAGATTATATTACTATTTTCTGAAAAATGTAGTCGATGGTTTTTTTGATTACTTACATTTTTTAGAAGTTTCTGACATATTAATGGATTTTCGTTAATCAATCATATTATTATATTTTACAGTACATAAATCAAACATTTAGGCAAGCGTTTAAATGTCTAAATTTATGTACCTACCTAATGGTTATAATGCACTTATTATTTGCCTACGACGGAGAAATGTCTGACGGTCGTTTAATAAGACGTTACTTGTTATTTTTCCAAATTGAACAAGTAGACACGAGGTAAATTATGTACATTAATTGTTAAAAAGAGTGGTTAAGTGGATGTCGCTCCGCTGTACAGTAGGTTACAAGTGGGTCAACTGTATAATGGATGGTATTAAATTTGAATTCAATGATATAATAGCATTGTATACGAAAAACGATTCTGAGCTGAGACAATTTTTCAGTGTGGATATTTTATTTTATATTTATATTGTTATTCTATATTATTAATACGGTAACTGGTAGGTTGAATTAATATTATAAAATTACAACAAAATAACTAAAATCGTTATTCTTGGTTATTTAATATGTAATTTTGTCCAAATTTTATCATAAAATAGCTATAAAAAAAACTGTGTGTTTATATTTTTGAGATTTTTTAGTTACAGAACAACCTACTTGCGTGGAACCTTGTTTTACATTTTCAATTCTTAGCTATACAAGTTGAAAATATTATCAATTTAAAACTACAAAAATATTTTTAAATTTTAAATTTGATAAATATTGTCATAAATTGAACTTTAAATGCTTATAAAAAAAAATTGTGCCTATGTATTTTTAATATTTTTCAACTAATATTGTAACAATATATTAAGAACCTTGTATTACATTTTCAAGCTTTTTGACCAAACGAATAAAATTTAATTGACATTTATAGAAAAAAAAATTCCCACTTTCTTAATTTTCTTTTGTTTTTCCATGTGCTCTAGAAAATGATTGGGAATTTTAAAAAATGGCCTTCCGAATGCACCAACTAGATTCACTTTCCCATCGAACAAGATACTGAAGTTGAAAATCTAAGCATTATTTCGACGACTTATATCATGTATATAGACATAAAAAAAATAAATTAAAAAAAACACACACATCGTTGTAAAATCAATACATTCATCGCTCCGCTCAGAATCTAAAATAAAACTTAAACAAAAGTAAGTGTTAGTTTTAACTTTACTCCGTATGTAATAATAATGTTTAGTATGAACTATTTTAGTTGTATAATATTGTGTGCTTAAAAGTTAAACATATTGCCTAATTTATAAGTCAGTATATAATACATAATATTTAAATCGTGTTATGAATATTAAAAAAATATTGTTTAGAATAAATATACTAGATGTACCTATGAATAAATGAGGTATTTTTTACTATGAAAAACTTAGCTGTAGTATTCAGTGTGCACAATTTAATGAATGTATCATTTTAGTGATTAAGTAGGTAATGAAAACAAAAAAATTATTTTTGTAATTCAGCATACAAAAAATATCATATTTATTTTTAATAAACTTCCCGAATTTTTGTTATAACATAACATTTGAAATGCGTTTCTCCAAATTGTTGGTCTTCTTTAAATAATTACAATTTTGAAAAACAAGAAATACCATACAATAATATCTAATAAAATAAGAATACTATATACATTTTTTTAAATTTTTTTTTAATTTTATCCCTAAGTACTTTGATATTTAGAAGTAATATATCTGAATAAATATAGGTACATACATAATAATAATAATATTTAGGGTCTAGGGTATCGCGGTAGAATTATAAGTTGTATTTAATATTTAATTAATAAATATTCTTCAATGTGTGCAAGTTAGTTTGTCGTATAAAAACCGTTATTTTATAATATTACCACAAATATTTTGACATGTCAAGTTACAAATGTATATAAAGGAGTTATGCTAATAGTTCAATTTAAGAAAAAAAATTCTTACGTTGTAATTATTATTATATTCTTTTAAATTGAATGATGAATTTACGCTTCTTGTTATATGAAAAAAAAAATTACTTATTTAATTATTAGTAAATAAACACGATTACCTCCTTGTTTGCAATCAGCCTTCTCCACAGCCCAAATGATTAACACAAAAACATAAATATGGACAAAAAACTTATGCATTTTGTGTTTTTCGGTTTCGATGTATTTGCCTCACCTGTTGCTCATACACGCTCTGGGAGGTAAGTTTACCTACGGCTGCCACACGTTAACTGAGGCAGTCAAAAGAGTTTACCCGGCATTTGTATCCCATTTTATACCGAAAAGGTGCATGGATGGTTAGGTGCCTATACATAAAAACATACTCCTACGCAATGATTGAGTATATTATGACGTCCGTGTTTGATATTTTCAGTAATTTTCAATCAAGATTTTATTCATAGTGATTTAAAATATTATAATTGTTGGTTTTCAGTATAATATGATAATAATAATACATTTTTTTTTACAAGTGTATTAGTTAACATAATGTATAATCATTAGTTATATTGTTAAATATTAAAACTACTTACTGGAATATGAAACATTAATATTATAATGTTAAATCCTAAATACAAGTTTTTTTTTTATTCATTTTATATAGAGTGAACATTTTAAAACTAAAAAAAAAAAAACTTATTCTTAAAGTTGGTTTCTATTATGTATTAAAACAAATATTATCAACATAATTTAAAATTGTAAAAATTTACCATGGTTAAACATTTTACACATTATTGTAAAATGTTGTGGAAAAGTAAATAACACGTAAATATTAGTTAGGTATTTAACGTTAATTAAAAACTAGGATAATTCTATATAAGAATAATACAAAAATATTATTTAGGTAGCTACTACTTATCAAAAAATTGGCCTCCACTACCATGCCAGGTAATCCCCTAAGACGCCTAAAGCGCAAGTGGTGTCGTGATTTGTTATATATAAAAAAAAAAAAAATTATAAATTAATTAAGTAACCACAGAAAGTGTCATCAATGGGTGGCTCCTTTCATCAAATTATTTTCCTGTGTATATTACTCTTAGCATATATTCTTATTGTATTAATGATACAGATTGTATATTACTTGTAAAAATAAAAAAAAAAAAGGTAGCTTCTTCATTCTAGCTAACAATAGATATATTTTAAGACAAAACATGTCTTAATCTTATATAAATATATTACTCAGGGGAATTCACCAAGCGTACTCGTCTCCATTTCTTCTTTTAGTAATGATAATTACCTATTCAAATTCTGATTGTTTAAATATACTTAAAGACCATATTTTCAAATTATTGAGATTTTTTTGGCTACATAAGGAGTGTCTTATGGCTATACAAACTTCTGTTTTTCAAATTAGAACCACGTTTTATACTTTAAATTATTTAAGAGATAATTTTTTTTTGAAAACTTTGATGTAAACAATTGAAAATATGAATTAGTAGTTTCAAAGTTATTAAAATGTTTATACTAAGAATAATAGTCTTAAGAAATGGTTTTAAAAAATATAAAATAGACAATAATGACGAAGTATAATCATTGGGAGACCTCTTCACTACCTATTCTTCTTTACCTATTTATTGGTATGTCGTTATTAATTATTATTTTATCAATAAGCACACTGTTCTACTGTTCAGCTCTGTATGAAATAGCCTAATGAAGAATTTTGTTAAGCAAGAAAAAAATACGTAATATTGTATATTTTAGTATTTAATATACTTTTTTACAAATTATAAATGATAATAAATTAATATTAATTTATACAATTTTCAAATCACTATAGTCCCCTTATCTGTCAAACCCATTACCATGTACATTTTATTCTTAGAACACAGTGTTAAATAACATAAAAAATACTAGTTCAAATTTTTATTTTTATAAGTCAAAATGTTCAGAAAAATTATTCATTAAATAATTAACAATAGAAAAGAGGGTTCTCATACGAAAAACAGAAATTTTTATTTCTATAGGACACTTTTTAAAGTAGGTGATAGTACAAAAAATCTTAAGAATATGAAAATATGGTCTTTACGTATATTTAAAAACTTAAAAAATAAGTTTTTTAATAACTGCATAATTGAAGAAAAATTGGATGAACATAGTTGATAAATTATTACCTCGCATACATTATACTTGATTAGGGTTATTGTACATTAAAATTTTACAGAAAAACAGAAATTATAACCAATAATGACTTATTTGTCAATTATTCGTAAATATTTTTTTCACTTACAGTTTAAATATTTGTTACAATTTAAAATTATAACACGTTTAAAATGATCATCCGTCATAATATTATATAATGTAATTTTTTTGTTTTTCCATAGTGACCTAATTATTTGTCAAACTTCAATAATTATTAGTTACAATTAAACATTTTTTAAGTTATAAAATTTAAAATGTTATTGTTTCTAAATAATTGAATCCAATAATTTTATTCAGTAGGTGCATTCAAAAATATATTTATACCTACATTACGTTAAATATTTAAAAGATTTAATACAGAAAAACTTTTACTTGTTATCTTATTAAAAACGATTTATATATTATTTATAGTTGCAATATTATCCGTTTAAGAAAATAACATATTCAAGTTTGAGATCAAGATATCAATTTTTATATTAAAAAATAGTATACAGCTTTAAATTTAATTGAATTAATAATGTCGATTTATTCATATTGATGGGTTGTCTTCATATTACACTCTACGAACATTTAATATTTTATTGTTAGCTTACTTTCCGTAAACATTTATAAGATATTTTAATCTGCAGAGTTAACATATCGAAAAAAGATTTCAAATTTACAGTATACATAGTATAATGAAACTAAGCTATAGTCATAATGTTTACATAATGTGTATATATTTAAGTTTCATATACCTATAACTGCAGTAGCATGGTGTATATGTATATTGTACATCTATTGAATTTTACACGTACGCTCACCATAAGCATATTTTATGCAATATAATTTTATAAGGATACTTTCGAAAGTTTGAAAAACAATTAAATAAAATGGTTTTATTAGATTTAATAAAACGTAATAAATTGATTGGGTGGATTTTTTTTCTTGTAGAACACGGTTTGAGGTACGAAATACATATTTTATTATAAAAATATTAATGCATTATACGGTCAGCAAATCGAATTAATTTTTTTGGGGGTTTTTCTTGCTAATTTAAAATGTATACAGAATACGGGAATACAACATAATGGAAGAGCACACTGCAGTAGTTCTATCCAACAGATTAAAATAGTAAGTTTCCCAGTTGTTGTAGTAGGCCAGGTCCATTTTAGACGTGTCTGGGAATTATATGGAATCATGTGTTATGATATAGCTAGTCAATTAATTACCGGATTTTGGTGATGTGTTGACTGTGAATAAAATCAAAGGTGGTAGTAGAATGTGGTTAATTGTTGAGTTATTGTTAGAAACAAGTTATTGTAGAGATCAGTGCCGGATCTAAGAATTTTTTTATCGTGGATGCTTTTTTGTTAAAAATGCTCAAAGGTATACTTATTATGAACAACTTTGGGGTAAAAACAAATTTAACCGATTCGGTGGTAATAACTAATATACCAGTAGGTACCTGTATACTGACCTATATGTAGTATACAATTAGTATATGTTTTAGTTTTCCTACGTTATAACTGATATCTATAAGTAATTTATAATTAAAAGAATACTTCAATATGTGGAATGGTGGGTGCTTATAAATTCGCCACTGGTGGATATAATTATTTTATTATAGATGAACTAAAAATAAGAAATGTTACGACGAATTAAAATTGACTAATTGCCTGATTTTTTTTAAGAAAATGACACACTAGGTCTAATATGGTATCTTAGAAAATTAATACTCTTAAACTTGGGTGGAGGAAGTGCAGAGCCTGGAGCTTACTAGGTAATTTAATTTTTAATTTTTGTTAGTTGTTGAGCCAAAATTAAGAGTCCATCGAAAGTCGAACTCTAGTATTTGCTTGTTAGGATGGATGGTATTAGTGTTAAAGAATTATTTAAATTTATAAAGAACAGCACTGGGTTTTTTCGTGTCACATTCAGTAAAATTAATATTAAATCGTTGCATATTAGATCTTATGTACTTTTATGGTATATAAATTATTCTAAAAATGTTTTATTTATATATTTTATTAGTGTAACTATTAAAAATAATTGTATATCAATTGAATAGATATCGAACGTTAAAATAAAAATAATAATAAATTTCATATCTGAATTCTTTTCTTGACCGACAATTTTTGTTAACACGCAATACAATTTTAAATGTGAAAACAGAAATTGAGGAATGAAACGCACCAATAGTGAGTACATTACACTTAAACATGAACACGTGGATAAACATTCGCCGTAATAATCAAAATAATACAGTTTGACAAAGAATATAAAGTTTTTCGGAACTCAATATTATGTCGTTATGAAATAAAAACTAAACAAAAACAACAACCATAAAAAAGTAAGCGTAGACAGGATGCGGAAATTGGATGTTCAGTGGTTATACTCGTTTCGCTTTGCTCACTTGCACTGCGATAACCAGTGTATTGAATTATGTTAAAGAATATAATATTTAGATATCGATGTTAATGGATTCATCTAGTCAAAAAAAAACCCCCGTTTTGAAACCAAGTTCCGTTCTAAAAAAAAGGATTGAGATTTTGTTCAAATGTACCCTTAAATGTAATTTACCTAGTATAATAAATAATATAATAAGTTCGAGTAACTAATTTGTGGAATACTTGTGATCCCGATAACCATTTGGTTCAAAATTTTAACAACCAAATAAAATGTTTATCAGATATAATCATTTATTTTTATTTTTAAAAAACGAGTGATGTATAAAAACTAAACTTTCGAAGTTTCAATACACTGCCTGCTTAAATAGCTGTAATAATATAGTTTTATTATTTCATGTATTAAACGCCTGTAACAAAAATATAGCGACTGGGTACCTAATGATAAGTCGTGTGTATGATTGGTATAATTGTCAGTGCCATTATAGTTATTTGATAGGTAGGCCAGTTTTTACTTTTTGAAACCCTATATCACATAGGATTTTAATAAGTTAAGAGTAATAACATTAAAAGAAGTATTAATACCCATTATTTATAACATAATGATATTTTTTATTACCTCCATATTATTTGCACGCGATTTTATTGTTATTTTTATTATCATTAATTTTTTTCATGGTCTCATTTTATTTTAATAACTAATTTTTCTATACTTATCTACTGTCATTCAATTTTTAAAACTTAACTGTATTTAAAATATAAATGTATACAGTTGTATAATATATATTACTATTAAAATGTATGACACAATATACATTATTAAAATAGATAATTTGTACCATGAAAGTATCTAACGAAAAGTTTCTAATAACTATTAACAATATTTTTTATATACAACTATCCAATAATCTTCAATATAAAAAAAAAATCATCATGTCAAATATTGTAAATATATAAGACACCTGAGACTTTCATAAACATATGAAAATATTGTCAATGTTATTTTCTCGTATTGATAAGATGGACGTCAGAATCTAGGCATGTATACAAATATTCTGTCACAGTGTCGACATAGGTGATTTATTATTTTTTGTTTATTATTATTATTATTCATCAAAATAGTAGGAAAATTATTTGATTTTCGAATATCAAAAATCACGATGATTTTATCATAAATTGGTAAATGTGATTTTGGCATAAATATGAACACCAGTACCTAATAAAGGTATTATTAAATTTACTTTGATATATTATATTTAGTTGTATGAATAAATACTTAAAAAGATTTTTGTAAATCAATGGATATGCGCATACCTAGGTAATGTTTTGATGTAGGTATTAATTGTTTGGCATTAAATAATACATTTCGTGGAAGACAATATTCTAATAAAAAAAAAGATTATAATATAGATATGTAAATATTATGATTTATTATATATTATGTTAACTAAAAAAAAATTTAATATAGTTAAATAATAGAAAAACTTTTATTAATCGTTTTCGTCGATAAAATATATGTTTTTTCATTTAAACATTTTTATTATTATGTCAATGTTAACCAAAATATTATAATAATAATAATAATAATAAAAAATAATTATAATATAAATTATAGATTGATAAACGCTATTTCATATCTGATTTCGCTGTTACTGTTTGTAATATAGATAAATTAAGTCTACTTGGGTCATGATTTTCAATCTTTGCTTTTTATATACTATTAGAACTTGGTTCAGTGACGTGTATGTTTAATTAATTATTATTTATGCGTTTGTTAGAATTTATATAGGTTTCGTAATATTATATTAATAGGTACTTCTATTATAGATCGAAAGGTTAGGTTATGAATTTCCCTGAAAGTCCGGTTTACGTACATGATTTAGTTCACCTACATGGCGATGGTTACACGATGATATATTATTAAATGACGCAAGTAACCTACCTATAAATAATATTTTGTTGTGAAGATATTAAATTATCGAAAAATCTATTGTCTATGGTGATGATCCGAAGTCATAAACAAAGTACGGTATTTAATCACACCTCAGAGTAAAATCTTTTATTATACATAGGTTATGAATTTTACAACGTTTTTTTATTTATTATTTTCTTATATAGTTTTATATTAATAATATATAAAACTGGTTCGAAAGAAGATTTATTTCTAAAAAACTTTTTCTGATGATAAAATATAATAATTTTGAAATGCATTATTTTACATTTAATTATTAAATTACATTTTTTTTTTTGTTCGTATCCGATAATAATTTGTTGATTATATTGTATTGTTTATATTTCATTGAATTGGAAAGAAAAATATATAACACTGGACTTCAATGCGATTGTTTTTAGACGTGAAACAAACTATATAATTTGATCAATCATACGTTGTTATCCATTAAACAGTTAGGTACCTATACGCTGTGTGTCTGTGTAGGATGATGGCGCCATAAGAAACTAATAATTATCTCACATTAGTCATATATCAGTAGTATTGTAGTGTAACATTTTCAAGGTCTTTATTGAACGAAGATTAATTAATCATATTCATTTGTTATTTTGTGATATTGCAAATATTCTATCAAAAGGTTAATAAAACCTAATTGAGTATGGTTATGTCCTTTTTAGAAAATTAGTGGCGTATCAAAAGGACACTAAAATAATGTCAACAAAAATGCGGTTAAGCATACAAAGTAGAGTATCGTTACAACATTTGGTTATTTCGTTTTACAGTGTCATTAAAATAAATTTGTAAAAATATTATGAAATGTATACAAATATAATGTTATATAAAAAAAAAAGTACAAATTAAATACTTTTATGTATTTAATATAACCTACCTAAACTAAATATATTTATTTATTTTTTGAAATTTCAACAAAATATTTTGACAATTTATTTTTGGTTATGCATAGATAAGTGAATCAACACAATTCATTAAAATATATATGAAAGAGATAGGGAAATTAAAAAAGTTAGATAACGAAACTGGTTGAATTAATGAAGAAAAACACTGATATGATGATTACCTATTTAGCAGTATTGTAAAGTATTTGAGAATTATTTAAATACTTTTTAAGTAGATACCTAAATACGTATTTTGAATATTTTTTTCAAATTATCTGTAGGTATTTAAAATCAAATACTATTTTTTTCAGATACTTATTCTTTTTATATATTTTCTATTTTAATTCTGATGACGTTATAATTTGTAATAATATATTTTTACTGTGAAAACCAAAAATTCAAATAGGTTTTACGGCAAAGAAAACACATGAGTATTTTAAAGTTCCACCAGATTATACGGTGTAAAATGCTCTATAAAATGAATGTATAACATGAAAATCGGTTTCATTAATTTATAAGGTAAAAACATTTTTATTAATATTATAAAAGTATTCATAAATAGTTTTTTAAGTATTTGTAATTACATTCAAATACATTTTTTACTGAGTATTCAAATACATATTTTAAAAACTTCTCAAAATAAGACATAAGTATCTGTATTTGTATTTGAATACTTTTGAAGAGTATCTTTTACAATACTGCTGTTTAATATAGTGGTAACACCTTATAATTATAACGGTTAAAATTATTATGACTAGAAAGAATGAAATTAAATTCTGTAACGGTCCTGATTGAAAGTGGTACACAAAAGGTGTGTGAAAATTTTTTTTAAAGTGATTGTGAATAATAATAGGTAAACCTAATAATACGTAAGCTTTATTTATTACTACTTAATAAAATTTAAAGTTATACCTAATATAACGTAATATAGTAATATAGTAATATAGTTATTGACATACCTACGTAATTTAAAACTAATAATATTATTCCGAGAACATTAAAGTAACCAATGGTATTGGATATGAAAAGAGAGTAAATATTTAAAGTATAAAATATGTACAATGTATGCATATATTTTGATTTTAACATCTTTCCAGAGACGTTAAATTTTTATCAAAATATTATTGAATTAAATCATTTAATTTTTATCTTCATACACACAATATTGTTTGCTAAACAATGAAGTGTAAATATTAATAATATTATGACGTATAGGTATAAGTATTACATTTTACTATATACCTTCATAATTGATTAAACAATACTAAATATAACATTTTTAACTTGATAATTTAGATTTTGAGTGGAGCGATGAATGTATTGATTTTACAATAATGTGTCTGCTTTTGTGTCTGTGTTTTCAACAAAATCGATTTTGGGTTTTTGGCGTAACTCTAAAATAAATGACCGTTGATACATGCAATTTACACCATATGTTTATTTTATCAACTACTATATTTAATAAAATTTTCTAAATATTTTGACTAGTTTTGAGCTGTTTACAGACATTTTAAATTAAAAATTATTTGTGGGATCAAAGAGCGTGAAATTTTAATACAAGGCTCCTGATTTATTATTACAATAGCAGTTGAAAAATATTAAAAATGTATATAGCCACAATTTTTTTTTATAAGCATTTTAAGTTCAAATTTGGACGAAATTACATATTAAAACCGAGAACAAAGATTTTACTCTACAATAGATTGTATACAGTATACATACAATGACATTTTCAAATGCAATTTTTTTTTTGGCAAAAATTATTTGAACCTACAGTAGTCCTAATGCCTGAAGTAAAACAAATTACTTTAATCACAATAATATCATAAAATATACTTAGTTATATTACAGGCTGATAGACCGTCTTTTTTTGATTTATGGTAGAAATGTTTATGTGAAATCTTCTATTAAAGTTTCCAATGTTAACTATGGAAAGAAAAACTTTTATACATTTTTAATAGATAAATAATTTAAACATTTTCGAGATTTTGATGAATTTGTCAACATTTGAACTTTAAATGTATATAAAAAATTATGAGGAACCTAGTTTTGAATTATCAAGCTTTTTATCAAGTAAAAAAGTTTTTATGGAAAAAAATGTTCTCAATGTCTAAATAGCTCAAAAAGCGTCAACATATTTCAAAAATATTACCATGTATGAAAAATGCTAATATAAATATTTGGTGAACATTTTAAGTGTCCGCGCTTATTAGTTTTTGAGTTAACCCAAAAAAATAAAATTGATTTTTTAAAAAATTGGTTTTGACTTAAAATTTTTGCAACCATTATTTTTACTTTTTTTTTGTTTTTCCTGACTCTATCTACAAGTACTATTTTCTACTTTGATCTGTAAAAAGTATCAACTAGATTCACTTTTCTATTAGAAAAGATACTGATGCTGATGTAAAGTTTTATTAATATTATTTGTATATAATAATATACATGAGAAGTTATACGAAAACTTACAGTTAACTTTTTAACTTAAATTAGTTTATTTAAAAAATGTCTTATATATAAATAGCCAGTTATATGATTTAATATAATAAAAGCTAAATTTGGATTTGATTAAAAGTAACTTGTTATTTTTTAAGTTTATATCAATAATAATCAGTTAAGTTAAAAATTAAGTTAATGAAAATGAAAATTTAAAAAAACTGTGTTTTTGGATTTTTTGGTTACAAAATAACGTATTTACTAAATTATGTGGAACCTTGTTTTATATTTTCAATCCTTAGATGTAAAAGTTGAACATTTCATACATTTTTAACTACAAAATAATTTTAAAATTTAAAATTTTATACATTTTGTCAAAATTCCAACTTTAAATGCTTATAAAAAAAATTGTGACTGTATATTTTTATTTTTTTCATTTGCCATTGTTATATTAGGAGACTTGTATACAGTGATCAAGCTTTTTGACTCAACAAATAAAATTTTATTAACGTTTCTAGAAAAATAAATGTCTGTAATTAGCTCAAAAAGCTTCGCAATACTTCGAAAATTGTATGGTGCATAGAAATTGCTAATAACATTCATAAACATTCAGTGAAAATTTCAAGTTAATTTCCGATTTTTCCATAATTTTCTTTTTCTAAGTGCTTTTAAAAACTTATTTTAAACTACTTAAAAACTAATTTTAAAATTTTACCTCCCTAATGCATTAACTAGATTCATTTTCTCACCGGAAAAGATACTGAAGTTGAAAATCTAAGTATAATTTCAACTACTTATCGTGTACACAGACAAACAAAATAATTCACACCATCGTAAAATCAAAACATTCATCGCTTCGCTCAGAATCTAAATTTCTAAAAATCGGGTTTTGAATAATTTCAGTATTGAAGAAAAAAAAGTCTTTAATAGTTTGTTAATTATATAATAAGTGGATTAAAATAATGTATTATATGTTTTATTTTGTACTATGAACTATTATTATATTTCATGCAAATAATTTTTACATTTTTTAAAATATCATTTTAAATTTAGATATAGGTACATTGTTATTTATTTTTATCTAATATCATATTTGTTTTGATATCTTTTATTCGGCCAACGAGGTTAAACGACAACGCCAGAGTCATCTACTAGTCTACTTTGACTTTCCTCCTCGTCCACCCACCACAAGATGTTGTCACTAGATAGTGCTGGCCTTCACGTTTTTTCGTTTTATTTAATTTCCATATTTCCGATGAAAGTAGTAAATCATTATGTGTTTCTCATGTACTATTGAACTTGCGTAATATGAGATACATCATACATGCGATGACCATATGCATATTCAACTACTCCATATTATAGGTGTGTGCAGGATTTTGTGTCGGGTGCAGCATACAATTTTGTAATAATATTAATCGTAAAAGTGGGATTATAATTTTACCTTATCCTAAAATTACCGTAGCAAGGATTCAAGAGCTCAATACTTTAAAAATAAAGGAATCGTAAATAATTTATTTTAATTATTTTATTAGATAAAAACAAAAAACTAGTTTGAAACACATCAGAATACATAATATTATTATGAAAACAATACAGTTTTATGTTTTATAAGTCACATTTTCAAATATATCATGTCGTGAAAAAAAAATCAGGTAATATCACTGTTATTCAAGTAGACGTAGAAATGTAATTTTTATATATATATTTTATTCAAATATAGGGACTGTCCTACATTTAATGTTTTGATAAATCGTAAAAAATACAAAATAATGATTTTGATTTTTTTGGTGGTATTTCTATGTCAATTGGACTCAACCAAAGTTGAGTAGCTAACTTCATGTACATGACCATAAACCTGATTTCTATTAATTTGCTTGATTAAGCAATATAATAAAATGTTTATAACTTATTTACTTTTCATGATAACAAGGTTATTGTTAAAAAATTTACTCAATAAATTATCATGTACCCAAACCAATTTTGTCTGTTAACACTTTTTAAAAAATAGAAGGAATATTTGAAAAGTGTTTCAATTTATCAATAAGTATATTAAGCATATTTATTTATTTACAAACAAAAACAACTACAATGGTTACATTTAGTTCATTTATTTTACATAATATGTTCGCTCAGCTCTTTTAAGCAATGCTCGTGATGGACGTGAGGAGTACTTAAGAGGAAACATACAGATTAGGTACAATTTATATTTATGTAAAATAGAAAAAAAAGAATCATTGCAAATATATGAGATAGACATTACGTTTTACAAGATTCTATAAACACTTAAAAATAAGTCAACTCTACTAGGTAGTATATTATATCAATTTTTTTAATGCAGTTTTAAAATTACAAATATTAGTTCTTTGGTTAGTAATTATATTATCACCTTGTCACCTTGGAGTGATATTAGACATACAAAATAACATAACATGCATGTTGAAATAAAAATAATGCTGGCCGCAGCAAACAAATGCTATTTTTCTCTAGCCCAATTATTTAGGTACCAATTAATATCGAAATAATAACAAAAGAGCAACTATATAATATTATTAGCTACGTGAGGCCAGTCCTTTCATATTATGCCTGTGCCACTTGAGCAACCATAAAAGGTGAAGAAAAGCTCCTAAGATTCGATAAATACTTTTTTGTATTTCAAATATGTTTCAAATACTTTTTGACCAATGTATTTTAAGTACTTAAAAAATACTATTTATTTGAATTTTTATTCTAGAATACTGAATACTTTTTTTTAATCAAATGGTCTACTCCAAATTCCAATTACCAATATTTTGAAAAGTATTCTTAACAAGACTTTATCTAGATATAGGTAGTATATTATATAACCTATATTATATAATCATTTATGTACCTACATAAAATGTATAAGTGTTATACTTTAGTTTTTAGAATTTCAAAATTCACATGGTAAGGGAGCCGATGCATTTAAGGGAAGTAAATTTTGTGGGAAATGCAACATATATTGACGTACAGAATAAATTAATGTTAGGGCAGCCATACCATTTCGCGAAATGAAAACAAAATGATATAATAATTGCAATCGGTGGTGCGCATTGCGTAGTAGGTATATATTATTACTGTTGATATTATGATTGAATTGAGTATAACTGCGCTTTGTGCGTACACTATTGTTTGACCGTATAATTTTGAAAACGGATGTTGTGTTTCATTTCCGAAGTTACTACCCCAGAAGCAATCCGCCATTCTTTTGATGAAAACCAGTGAAAAATGTGCAGGTAAAGGAATAGGGTTTTGTTTTTCCATATCGACCAATGACTGAACATAAACTGATTTATTGCCATTTCAATTTCGCATCATTACATCGTTGCCAATACAACCTGATCCAACTTATGTCGATACAATGACATTTTAGGTCGAATATAGTAAGCTATTGCCTGATTGGTAGGCAATTCTAATGGTAGGCATATTATTGTTTGAAATACAAATTTATCATATAAATATATATTTATTCAGAAATGTAGTCGATTGTACAGAGAGTTACGAGCGTTTTAAATTAGATAAACGACATTAACACTATTGTGAACTTGGCTCCAAATTAGTTTTTAAATGTGATATCGTTTAACAAACCATAATTTAAGACATTGTTTCGTGCCAAGGTAAGTGCAGCAAGACGTATTATCAACACGGCCAGTCTCTGTATTCTGTAAGCTTATTTGTATAATAATATGTAAATTATTTATACCATTGTTAATTCACAAAGAATTAATTAAAGTACCTACGGATAAGTGTTAAAATATATTGAAAAAGTCTTTGATTTAAAAAAAAAATTGTTTCATAAACATAATTGTTATATTGTATTATGATATTAAAATTAAAACCACTGTATTCGATCTTTATAGTATAGTTATGTGACTGTGTCGTATTTTTGAATATGGAGGGACACATCGTAGGTATGAAATTGATTTTTTTTTGCATAATGATGTCATCTCTTATCTATTTTACTATAGTTATTTTTTTGATTTGTAGTTTGTGTATTAACAGTTGACGTTATACCAAATCTGAAAAAAAACCAAGCACATTAGTTACATAGAAATAAGTTTTAAGCAAAATCTTAAAATGATTTGTTATCTACGTCATAAAATGAATTCTGGTGTGTTATTTTTAATGCAAATTATAATTATTCATAAATATTCAACACCTAATATGTACATTATAATATATCAATTCAAACACATTAATTGATTGAATTAATGCATGATATATTATAGTTATTACCATAATATGCTAATGGTATTTGCTAATAGTTCTTTGTATTACACTCGTACAAAGTGAATCAATAATCTCCAAATGTCAACCACTAGGACAGAAATATAGGACTAGGACTGTATGAACGAATACCATTGTCGATAATGGACCGCTCAAAAGATCAATTACAGAACCTGGAAACTCAAATATTGTCTAAGAAGAAAATAGTTATTTTTGTCGTACACTTGAAGAATAAACATTTTCATATATTGATGCGTTTTCCTGTAATCATAACATTATATGCTATTCAGATTTTTCTTGTCTAAATAATGATTTTTTCTTTTAATAAATTAAAGTTTCAGGTCAGGGATCTGGAATGTACAGCCTAGAGAGTACAGAGTGGCTGATGTCACAAGACACATCACAACCTATCAGTTCTTTCTAAATAAAACTCGAATAGTTAAACGTGTAAGGTGATTCTTTTTAAGGAATTTTTATACTCTTTTCATTAGAAAATTTATCGTTTACAAAAATATATTTTTCAGATAGACAGGAATCATTGAAAAATATCATTTTTACTATTTTTTATCGTCACATTTTTTTAAGTTATACTTTTGTAAATGGGCTGCATTTTTTTTTATATAGTCTAAAGTTAAATATTTCCTGAGCATTTCAATGCATAGAAATCGAAGTTTAAACGAATTAATTAGTAGTACAATTTTTCAAGAAATTTAGAGTTTACCTTTTAAAGAACTATCCTGTTTTGTTCAATGCCTGAACGCCCTGAACACGCATGTATGTACCTATTTTGCCTAAGCATTGCGCCGTGTTACATTTTATTTTATTTTATCAATATATTATTATCAATAACTTCAAAATAATATATATTTATGAAATTATTAATTAGTTTTTTTTAATCAAACAGACAATTTAATTAGCAAAAATTTTATATTTTCTGCCATTTTTTAAAATTTAAATCAGTACGTAATGCTATGATTAAATTTAGTATTATGTAGTTTTAATTTCAGGTTTTTAGAAATCATTAAAAATTGTCTATCAATACCATTTTCAAATTGCTCATTATTTTGTATGCTTCCTTTAATTATTGTAGAGGTTGATACTTATTTTTAGATTCATATTTATCTCGTTTCCTTAAAATGTAGGTTAAAATTATATAAGTATATATAGTAATGAGCTTAGGTGGGTATTATAATAATATATAAAATATTACAATTAAAAATATTTTTATCCCACTTTGCTATTAAAATATCGAAGAAAAACTTCGAGGGAACATAAATTCCACTTATTTACATAAATATGATTATAGGTAAATTAACTTTACATTTAAAATTGTCATATTTTTAACCTATCATGGTTTGTATCGATTATATCAAACGTAAATTGTTTTACGTATATAAATATAATACATGAAGGAGACAGCGAATGGGTGTCCGTTACAGGTAAATTATTTTATTTTTAAATTTATGCGAAAACAACCACTTGGGTACGAATTATTGAACTAACTGATAAATTAAGATAAAACCATACTTAATGTAATAGTGTAATGATTTATTATCTAATACTGTTGTAAATCAACAATTAGATTAGCTTGCACAATGTACACAGCAATAATAATAAAATATATATTTAAACAGTAAAATAGTATACTATGATTTAGTTTGTTAAATTAGAAATTTAATTTACTTTAATATTCTATAAGTTTGATAATATTCAGCGGTGATACAACGATATGCATGGCAGTGGAGGAGTGGAGTGGAAAGGTATTTTGGTAATCATCTGGACTTAGTTAACTTTCAAAAATAATATATTATAACTGCAAATATGAAATTTAAAATGGAGGTTGCTATTTAAAAAGAAATACATTTTTAAAATTCAAAGTAACATTTTGTTGGACGTTTAAGAAGTTGTTACGTGAAAATTTCTGGGTACTTTTTATATTTCACATACCTCCCTCTATAACATTATAGTATACTAAAAAAATGTAGTTATTTAAATAAGCAAATAATACCATTTCAATTTTTCGTTCTAGCGTATATAGTAATCGGGATATTTTAATAATATAATAACTTAAAAATGTAAACACTATAATACTTTATACACTATATTGTACTATACAGATTATTAACTCTCAAAACTCACGTAAAAATTTAATCATTGATGAAAACATCTAATGTGTGTTAAACAATTAGTGCCCAAAAATGTGTACCTGGTTAAAATACACATTGTATTGTGTTCAGGCGTCATTAAAATTTTTTTTTTATCTAATATAATGAATAATATTGTTTTTATTCAACGAAATTACATGATTTATGAGGTTCTAATTCTATTATTTATTCACACCTATTTATAATGCCTCTTTTATCTTAGAATAGTTTAAATACAGAACAAAAGGATTTCAGATTTTTTTTGAATTGGGGCAAAAGAATATTATATTTAAGCACGTTTTTCGGAAAACTATGACTGACAAGTAATGGTTATATAATATATAATAATATAATAATGACTATGTTAGCCTTGATATTATAAGTTTTGACAATATTCTACTAGGTAATAATTATTTACATTAGATGCATATACAGGGTGCTTAATTTAACAGTAAACACTCATTATTTTAAAAATTATAAATTATTTTTGAAATACGAGTTATATATATATTTTTTTTATAAAAAATTTTATTCAAATCCTAATTTTTGGAATTTTTAAATACTTTTCAAAAACATATTGCCGAATCTTTGAGATTTTTCGTACCACTTAAGAATGATCGTGTGACAGTAAAAGTTTTAGTTTTTCAAATAGGAAAACCCTTTTTTAATTTTAAATTATTAAGAAAATATTTTTATTGAGAAATGTTATGTATCTAAATCAAAATTCAAGTGAGTAGCTTTTTAATTATGTAACTTTGTGCACTAAGGATAATAATTAATATGTCTATGGTATTAGATTACGTGGATAGGGGGCTAAAATAATTTGAAAAAGTTAATAATTTCTATTGATTTATCAATATTATAAAGTTTGTACAACTACTGTACAACTTATTTTTTTGAATAACGTCATACATTTTTGATTTTGTGTTCCTAAGTAGAATATTTTTCATAGAATTTAAATATATAAAAAACGAATTCTTAACGTATTAATTAGTTATAACTTATAAGTTTAGACTCCATTATTCTGCTCAGTTTTAACTTATTAGGTATAAATAATCATTAGAATTTCGATTTTTTTACGAACTTAATTATATTTTGCTTCAGAATAAAAAACTTAAAATACGGCAGTAATAAAAAATAGTAAAATTATTATTTTTGTTCAAAAAATATATTTTTTTTTTGTTCTGTTCGTATAATTTTCAAGGAAAGTTTGCATGAAATAATATTTTTGAAAAGTCTACGGAATAAGTAAAAAAATTATAATGATATCTGAGATTTCAACTCAATACCTTTGCACTAATACTTTTAACGTTGTCTTTATATAGCTTCTTTATGGACAGACTTACAGTTTCTTTATAATCTTGATAGACTTTACGCTCAGACGTAGTCTTTAAATACTATATTGTTATTTTTTCTCGACTGATTTGACTGTTTGTTTGATTTTTATTTTTGTTGCAACTATTCGTAATTGTCAGGAAAAGGTTTGTATGAAAGAAAATTTTATGAAAATCCACCGGAAAAGTAGGAAACGGGGAGGAAAAAATACAACAGCGGTGCCAGCCACCCAGCAAAAAAAAAAAAATTATTTTGTTTATTATTAGGTGACTATTGGTTATGAATTATGATTGAATATAATTTTATACCTGTGCTTAAATTATATTTGGTCAAAACTATATACTTCAGTAGAAATGGTATTTCCAATGCTAATTTTTCGACTGTTGTCCCGGGGAACATACACGTGAACATCATAAACAACGTGTTAATGAAATATTCGTAATTACGTACTCACCTCGTGGGGTCTGACATCCACCACAGGTGGATTTCGTACCTAAAAATATTCTTCTTCCATAATCATAAGCGTGTCTCACTGGCAACGCCGGGGGCTGGGATGGCTATAATATAATATAATCGAACGTGTCTTGACTGACTCACTGACTGATCAACGTAGATCCTACATAATGATAGCTTGAGCCGCTTGAGGGTTGCAACTTTCACGATACCTTCGTAAGTGTGCACTAAGATAGTATCTTCCAAAATTCATATTACAAATAGTGGTGCTGGCAAAGGTATTTTGAGATTCAAGATGATGTATGAAAAATTTTAAGTTTTGAACATCATACACCGAATATTAAATAAACGGATTGGACAAATTATGACTCATATAGAGTTGGAATTTTTAACGGACAACAAAGTACATGGTTCAGTTAGTTTTTAATAATAATAATAATAATAATAATAATATAATAATTTTAAAACTTAAATATCTACTTTTAGTTGTTGTTTTGTAGTTTTTAATAACAAATAAAAATATAGAAGTTCCATTATTATTGTTAAGATTAATAAATTAACTATAAAAAATCCTATAGAAAAAAACATGATATGTTTTTTTTCATTATAGAATATTATTCTATAGTGAAACAACCATTTAGATGAAATTTTCAATTTTAAAAATGACCTAACACATACCATGTTAGGAGTTTTTTTTACTCAGATACCTTTTTTATATAACTCATAAACTAAAAAGAAAAACCCTATCTTAATTATAATCCCGATAAATTCTTTGCTCTACTCCATAAAAAGAGTATCACCGGTTTCCGTCAATACCTTTTCCGCCAAATTAAAAAAACGTCATTCCTTTTTAAAATTCGAGAAGCCTTACGTAAAGATTTAATGATTTAATAATTGTTTTTAAGTAACTATAATAAATTGGATAGGTACACATTACCTAAATTGTTAAATAACAATTTTATTGTACACCTACAACTATTCAAATCAATGTGCACCATTTTTTTCCAGTTATTATATAAGTGAAGATATTATTGTATCGGCAAAATAAGGCAAAAAATATAATTTTATTTTAATACTTATTAGGTAGGTATAGATATAAGTACTAAAAACAATAACCAAGACACATAAAAAATACCAACAAAATTAGTCTATTAAATGTATTATTGTATTAACTTAAATACTGAATACGGTATAATGTATTTTATTTGCATAGTTTTGATAACAACATGACAACATTCGATTAGGAGGTTGTCATTGAAATCACATTGGAAAAAACTGAAACTTAGTTGTAACAGGTACAGTTAAATATATGTTACTTATATAATTATATGTATATATAGTGTGTAGTGTGTACTTATAACATTTATTATAGTTGCTTAGAAAAATATATAAAATTATTAAATCTTTACGTAGTTGTTCCCTAACATTAAAATTATCTATAATTTATAATTAACGGAAAACGGAAACGTCATTTTTGGCGGAAACCAGTGACACTCGCAAAAAATGTTATATTAAAATGGTTTAATAATAAAAATACAATGTTATATCTTTTTATACATTTAAAAGTTAAAATGAATACAAAATATGTAAATCGTTAGTAAACTATCGAGAACAAATACAATTAATATCTAAGAAGTAAAAAAAGATTTAAAAATGACAAAAGTTAAAGTTTCTTTAAATTTGTAATGTATTACTTCAATAAAAGTATTTGGTAGTAATGTAGTATCATGTTTATAAAGTAGTTCTTAAAAGAATAAGACACAATCAGGTCGAGCGCGATTTTTGAGGAGAGATATTTTTGAGGAAGATGTAATACGTTAATTTTTTAAATCACAACAATCTTCAACGGTGATCAGAAAAACTGAAAATATATTGATGAATAATTATTAGATAAAATCGCTTTATTTTTATGTTTGTTACTATTAATTCTTATATTATCCAAAATTATCGTTTTATGATACGAGGTTTGATGTATAAGATTTATAAAAGAACACATCATAAGAACATATTACAATTTAATTAAATTTGAATATTTAACATGGAAATTAACATATTTTAAACGATTTATCACACCTCGAAAACAGCATAATTAGGGTTTTAAAATTTCATAAAATTTATTTTCTTGAAATATTTCATGAACAATTCATGAAATATTTTATTTCCATGAAAAATAAAAATAAAATGTTTATTATATCTAAAAGTTCATAGTTGTCAACTTCCAAGTGAACATTTTTAAAAGTTGGTTTATTGTATGAAATAAATAACAAAATATGTTTCATATCTATATAATTACATATCATTTAGAAGTTGTTTAACAAATCTATAATGCAATAAATTTAAACTGTACACATTATAATAACTGAAAAGTGAAAATACACTATTATTTCATATTTTCATTCCCTGTTGAAATTGAGTTCAACTTTATTTCAAACCATCATCGTTTGGATCGGTGACGGTCCGCATAAAACAATATTTTACAACTCATTAAAATTTTTTTTTTCTCAAAATAATGCCAGGAATATTTTTTAGGACTACATATAAATATACATATACAAAACAAAATAATATAAAAAAAAAATAAATAATGCCGTTTTTTATTTAAACAACTGATACAGAGATACTTAATACTGAGAATACTGAATAGTAAATACAAATCAAAACAAGATTTTTAAAAAATGAATGAATTTACAAGTTACAATTAGCTTAGAAATGTCCAACTATTTAAGAAACAATATAAATAATTAATAATTAAAATGACAATTTTATTAACAACGCCATGTTGCCATAGTTTGGCTCCAAAAAACTGAAGTAATAAATAATAATAATAATAATTTAATAGCGTATAGGCAGGGCTATTCAATTGATAAGTGATAACTGATAACCGATAATATAAAATATAATACAATTATTAATACCAATATACCATAAAATTATTAATTATTATAAATTTATTTATAACCAATGGCCTAGTAATAACTAATAAGACATAGTAATTCGTAAACCTTGGTTGACAAGTGATACCAAGATTGCCTAACTGATAAGTTATTCATTATCAATGTTTTCTGTTTGTAATAAATACATCAAGGTGGATATATATATATATATATATCCACCTTGAAATACATTATATCTAATCACCAATTATTTGTATTATTATTTATAATAATTGGTTTGTTTTTGTGAACTATTATATTATTATTTAAAAAATAAATGTCAAGTCGGTTTTAAAATAGAATAATATACCGGAAATGTGGGGTGATTTAGTGTATAGTCGTTATTTTACAGGAGCGTTATAATTGAGTATTTCATATTTCCATTTAAATCTACTAATGTACCTATCGATGTAATAAAACAATTTTATTATAATAGCTGAATAATATTAAAACATCGGGTTACCTACAACAATTAAATAATGCTCTATAACACTAAAAACAATTTATTTTTATATACAGGGTGTAACCGATAGAACTGACTTTTGGAATAACTTTTTTCTAATCAATTTTTAGATTCTGAGCGGAGCGATGAATGTATTGATTTTACAATGATGTGTGTTTTTTTTAAATTTTTTTTTTTATTTTT
>JANEHU010002724.1:0-24557 GCA_027563435.1 Nasonovia ribisnigri | reverse complement strand
ATCCACAAAAATACATTTTGAAGATACTGTTGAAGGAAATTTATATATATTTATAGTCTAAAATAGTGACAATAGATACTAAAAAAATTAGTTAAAAATTAAAAAGAAGATTTAACAAATTAAACATTATGTATACAATATACAATATGTGTAACGTGTAGGTCATAAGAATATTGTTGAACATTTTACTACAGACTGCGTGTTATTTCAGAGATGGTATTCGTCAGTGAAAATTTGCCAACTAGGAATAATAATGTATTATCATAAGCAGACTGAAATGTGTAAACGTTGCAGTGTTTCGAAGACTAAGTTTTATATCAGATTTTGATTTGGACACGGGGTATGTACCAATTTTTTTTTTTCAGTAGTTTTCTTTTTTATTAGGTATTGTTAATTGATCAGGATGTGTATTGCCCGCAACTTTTTAAATTTTTTTTTATTGTAACTACTGGTACAACACAATTCCGGCTATCAATAATGTCGTGATAAAAATTAGGAAATTAGTCAGGTATGATTTTTTTGAGAGGATGTGAGAGAGATTGTGACAGAAGTTGTAAGAGAGGCTGTGAGAGAATTTGTGAGAGAGTTTGTGAAAGAGGTTTGTGAGAGAAGTTGTTAGAGAGATAGTGAGAGAGGCTGTAAGAGAGGTTGCGAGAGAGGTTGCGAGAGAGGTTATACGAGAGAGGTTGTGACAGAGGTTGTAAGAGAGGTTGTGAGAGGCATTGTGAGAGAGAATGTGGGAGAGTTTGTGAGAGAAGTTGTTAGAGAGATAGTGAGAGAGGCTGTAAGAGAGATTTGTGAGAGAGGCTGTAAGAGGGGTTGTGAGAGTTGTTGTGAGAGAGGTTGTGAGAGAGGTTTTTGAGAGAGGTTGTGAGAGAGGTTGTGAGAGAGGTTTGTGAGAGAGGTTGTGAGAAGAAAGAATAATATTTAAACATTATCTTTCGTTGTTATGTTTACAATATCGAATACATAGTTAGTAGGAAAAGATCACTGCATACCTCACGACTGGTGATGGTAGTCGTCAATCATTACTATACCTTCAACTAACCATAGCTTTATCTAACTAACCTTCTTATGAGATAGAATAAAAAGATCGGTTGCCGGTTAGGATGTCAGCGCACTATTCCATATTTGACCCATGCGCGACAAAAAAAAAAATAATAATAATAATAATAATAAGTTATGTCCAGGTAAAAAATATATTAATATATGAAATACAATAATATTCAAAATATGAACAACAAACAAAAATTCATAAAAAAATAAGAAAAATCCAGACACGCACAAAAAAATAATTATAAATTTAAGTGAAGTCAAGGTAATAAATATTTTTAAAAACAATTAATGAAATAATTAATATTGAAGCATAAAAATATGCAAAATATTCAATTCAAGTAAAAACCATAACATTCTATGAAAAATGCAGACAAAAAATAATAATAAATTTAAGTATAGTACAATTAATATATAAAAAAAAAAAAAATTATGATTTATTCATACTTAAACTATCACAAAATATGTAAAATTTAAGTATTAAAAAAATTAAAAAAAAAAGTTTATTATTTATTGTTACCTAAATTATCACTGTATGCAAAATATTTAATTCAAGTAAAATGCATATATTCTATAAAAAATGCAGACAGAAAAAAATAATAAATTTAAGTAAAGATATTCAAAAAAAAAATATACAAAATTCTAAGAAAAATCCATACAAAAAAAAAAAATGAATAATAATTAAAATATAGGTAGAAAAAAAATAAAAAAAAATGCGTAAAATCAATGAAAAATCCAAAAGAAAAAAAATAATAAGAAAAATCCAGAAAAAATAAAATAAATCCAGAAAAAAAATAAGTAAAATTTAAGTAGGTAAAGTAAAATAAATAAAAAAAATATAAAAAAAATTTATGGTTTATTAATACTTAAACTATCACAAAATATGTAAAATATTCAAAAAAAAAAATATACAAAATTCTAAGAAAAATCCATATAAAAAAAAAAAATGAATAATTAAAATATAGGTAGAAAAAAAAATAAAAAAAAATGCTTAAAATCAATGAAAAATCCAAAAAAAAAAAAAATAAGAAAAATCCAGAAAAAAAAAAAATTAGTAGAATAGTTGTGGGTGGCTATTACAAGTTTTGGGATACTAATTTAAGCCTCTCTTAGCCACCCCCTAGTTGCGCGTGGGTCAGAGAGAGAAATAAGTGGTGCGCTAAAAATCAGACATCCTATTAAGTGTCATCAAGTTGATGAAGCTGTTGATTGTTGACGTTTAACATTAACTGTGGTATTTATATGATTGGATGTAAATGTAATTACTAATAAGTAATTATGATAAGTAGTGAAAACCGGGGTACAATGAGACGCATATTGGTAACGGTGTAGTAAAAAAATTTATGATTTATTCATACTTAAACCATCACAAAATATGTAAAATATTCAAAAAAAAAAAATATACAAAATTCTAAGAAAAATCCAGACAAAAAAAAAATGAAAAATAATAATTCAAATATAGGTAGAAAAAAAAATAAAAAAATGCTTAAATTCAATGAAAAATCCCAAAAAAAAAATAAGTTAAATTTAGGTACAAAAAAAATATAAAAAAAATGTATGCTTCACTAAAACTTGAACTATCACAAAATATGTAAAATATTCAAAAAAAAAAAAAATATACAAAATTCTAAGAAAAATTCAGACAAAAAAAAAATGAAAAATAATTATTAAAATATAGGTAGAAAAAAAAATAAAAAAATACTTAAATTCTTTGAAAAATCCAAAAAAAAAAAATAAGATATGAATAATAATTAAAATATAGATAGAAAAAAAAAATAAAAAAAATGAGTTAAATTTAAGTACAAAAAAAATATATTAAAAAAAATGTATGCTTCTTTAAAACTTAGACTATCACAAAATATGTAAAATATGTAAAACCTAGGTAATTCTATATTTTTTGCTTCATAATTTCTGTTAAAATACTAGGAAAATGTAATAAGTATAATTGCTTAATTTGAGCTTTTACTTATATCATCATAAAAAATGATTGTAGAAGGCTAGGTACTATTATTTCACATAAAATAGGTACATTTGGTTTAGGAATTTAATTTAACTAATATATTCTAGTTTTGATTAGCTGAGTGTAACAAACACTAATAATCTAAAAAAATCAAATTCTGCTCCAAGTATAGGTCTTCTACGATACTTGGTATAAATAATGGTTACTAGGTACTAAACAAAAAAATAATAGTGGATCTTTAAGGAAAATTGGTATAAATAATTACAAATGTGGGTTAAAAATATTACATATATAATACAAATGGAAGGATTTTAGATAAAAATGAAACTAACACAACTTAAATTTAATGAATGATAACATTCTATACAAATTCATTTATAAAATTAAATCAAATAACCAGTAAATTATTTGAGAAAAGAGAAAAACCGCGGTTAAGCACTATAAAACGGTGTTACATGATTGGTAGCAATTATTGTCTATTTGTAGGATTAGGTATACACTAAATCAAAATCAATAATATTGGTGAGAAGTACTATCTGTAGTGGTGGTGAATCTTCTCATGAAACAAGTATCGTAAGATGATAGATTTTTAATTAAGGTAATATTGACTTATTAAAGTTGATGAAGAATATTTATAATGATTAATGACAATATTATGTTAGGTACTGCACAGTTCATACAGTCTCTCTTTCAAATTATGCCGTCTGCAAAATATCTAAATTAATCTTTAGTACCTAAATTGATTGAGTATTTCACATTTATCGAAAAGAGACTATAAAAAAAAATAGTGGTGCGGGGCCAGTGGGCCACACTCGAAATGAAGAAACGACGAAAAAGTGTACGTATCGGCCGGTGTTGCTATCTCCCGGATGGGTGACCACCCGGGATTTTTAGCAACAAATCCTTGCCACACATAAACACACATATTTTAACATATTAGGTAAATATATAAAAAGTATGATTGTGTTAGTCGAAAAATCTTGTGCAAACGATATCGTCTTCTATTTTCCCTAACTGTACAAATGCTGAAAATCAATGAAATCAGAAATATTATTACAAAAGAGAGACTGTGGTTACTTGATTTATAATTTTGTCTTAAATATAATTTTTCTGTTGCGAATCTGGGCTTTTAATATCAGAGGATGGTGCCAGAGATGCGCTTTTGTATTATAAGTAGAAATATTTGTTCACACTGGGTGACCAAAAGGACCACCCTCCAGACAATGCTTCAATATAAGTATTTTTACACGTGTGGGGTGTTTGGCAGAATTCTTATTGGGCACCCGTAGGTTTCTGCCATGCCCGGGAGGGGAATGGCAGTCTATCACTCCAGACACCGTGACTTGCCCGGAGCGAAAAACTACCGGTAGCGGGTTCGAACCTGCGACGGTGCGCGTCGCAACCGACGTCTTATCCACTCGGCTACACCGTCCCCAATATAAGTATAAAATAAAGTTATTCGAATACGTTATAAAGTTGCTTTAAATCTCAACACTTTCCTAGTATTTTAAAAACCTTGTGAAGCTAAAAAAATCTAAAAAATTAAAAATGTCGTTTTAAAAGAAGTGTTTTCGCCAACATGTGTTGTCACCAAGTGTGTCTAACACGTCCAAAAAATAAAAAATAACATTAATTCAGCAGTTATCATTGAAATTCTTAGTTTTAAATAAAAATAATATCACCAATATTAAAAATTATATGATCTGCTGAAATTGATACCCACATGTAAGACGGAGACGATATATGCTGATAAATTATTAATATAATTATTACTTTTACAATATTTACATCCAATCATACTTTCAAGTTGTGATCACAGTTAATGTAGCAACCTTAGATCATATACTATGAATGGGCCCTTATCCCGATAAACTGCGTAGCACATATTAGTAACAATGGTCTCTGACAATGGTCTCTACATGTGCGAAGGAGAAATCACACAAGTTTAATTATGTGAATTGATATGGACCAAAAAAAAATGTCAGAGACTCGTAGCTTATGTGTGCTTCAAATTGTTTACACGGGTAAACTGGCCATGGTATATGATCTAAGGTGCTCTAAGAAGTCAGCAACCAACGGCTCAACTTGATAAAAAAACACTTAAGGTCGGCAACAACTCAGGATCTTTTTATTCAAAGTGTCCTAATAAGTCATAAAGAGGTTACTTAGGTAATTCTATAGTTAGTTGAAGCTATGGTGATGGTAGGCAACTATTATCATTGGTCATGAGCTGTGCATTGTTCTTTTTCAACTAACTATCAGAGTATTCGATATTGTAAACATATGAATGAAGGAAAATTTTTAAATATTATTCTTAAAGTGAGTTTAGGTTAGGTAAGGGTAGGGTAAAATATCATAACCTAACTAATTATAATAATATTTAACCACGTCCTTAATGCCAGCCAGTTTGCGTTGTAACAGTAAAATTGAAAACTTTAAATACAGCCTAATACCAACTTAGTACCATAGTAAATTCTAAACATTTTTTCTTGTTCCATAAAAAGTATTTGCCTGCGAGCTGTAAAACGTGGGGATCCCCTTCCAATTTTTTTTTATCAACTTAAATCTTGTAGATATTTCTAAAAAAAATTTTAAACATCAACAACATATGGTGCCATATTTTGTTTTTCTAAATTTTTTTCTTCCTCTTAAAAATCATTTGGCTGCAGGCTTCCACGTTCCCCTTCCAAATTTTTTTGTCAATTGAAATCCTATAAATATTTCTAAATTATTTTTTTTTTACATCAACAACACGGTGCTCTATTTTTTTATTTTCTAAATTTTTTTCTTGCTCCTTCAAATCTATTTGCCTGCGGGCTCCCACGTTCCCCTTCAAATATTTTTTTATCAACTTAAATCTTATAAATATATCTAAATTATTGTTTTAAACATCAACAACATATGGTGGCATATTTTTTTTTAAATCTTTTTCTTGCTCCTTCAAATCTATTTGCCTGCGGGCTCCCACGTTCACCTTCAAATATTTTTTTATCAACTTAAATCTTATAAATATATCTAAATTATATTTTTTTATATCAACAAAATATGGTGACATATTTTTTTTTCTAAATTTTTTACTTGCTCCTACAAATACATTTGCCTGCGGGCTCCTACGTTCCCCTTCAATATTTTTCTTATCAATTTAAATCTTGTAGATTGTATTTCTAAACTATTTTTTTAAACATCAACAAAATGTGGTGCCATATTTTTTTTTTTTAAATTTTTTTCTTGCTCCTTCAAATCTATTTGCCTGCGGGCTCCCACGTTCCCCTTCAAATATTTTTTTATCAACTTAAAACTTATAAATATATCTAAATAATTTTTTTTTACATCAACAACAAGGTGCCATATTTTTTTTCTTAAATTTTTTTCTTGCTCCTTCAAATCTATTTGCCTGCGGGCTCCCACGTTCCCTATCAAATTTTTTTTATCAATTGAAATCTTATAAATATATCTAAATTATTTTTTAAACATCAACAAAATGTGGTGCCATTATTTTTTTTTTAAATTTTTTTCTTGATCCTTTAAATCTATTTGCTTGCGGGCTCCCACATCCCCTTCAAATATTTTTTTATCAACTTAAAACTTATAAATATATCTTAATTATTTTTTTTTACATCAAGAACATGGTGCCATATTTTTTTTTTTCTAAATTTTTTTCTTGCTCCTTCAAATCTATTTGCCTGCGGGCTCCCACGTTCCCTTTCAAATTTTTTTTATCAATTGAAATCTTATAAATATTTCTAAATTATTTTTTTAAACATCATCAACATATGGTGCCATAATTTTTTTTCTATATTTTTTTCTTGCTCCTTAAATCTGTTTGCCTGCGGGCTCCCACGTCCCCTTTCAAATTTTTTTTTTCAATTGCAATCTTATAAATATATCTAAATTATTTTTTTTGTCATCAAGAACATGGTGCCATATTTTTTTTTTTCTAAATTTTTTTCTTGTTCCTTCAAATCTATTTGCCGGCGGGCTCCCACGTGCCCCTTCAAATATTTTTTTTCAACTGAAATCTTATAAATATATCTAAATTATTTTTTTTTACATCAACAAAATATGGTGCCATATTTTTTTTTCTAAATTTTTTACTTGCTCCTACAAATCTATTTGCCTGCGGGCTCCCACGTTCCCCTTCATTATTTTTCTTATCAATTTAAATCTTGTAGATTGTATTTCTAAACTAATTTTTTAAACATCAACAAAATGTGGTGCCATATTTTTTTTTTTTAATTTTTTTCTTGATCCTTTAAATCTATTTGCTTGCGGGCTCCCACATCCCCTTCAAATATTTTTTTATCAACTTAAAACTAATAAATATATCTAAATTATTTTTTTTTACTTCAACAACAAGGTGCCATATTTTTTTTTTAAATTTTTTTCTTGCTCCTTCAAATCTATTTGCCTGCGGGCTCCCACGTTCCCTTTCAAATTTTTTTTATCAATTGAAATCTTATAAATATTTCTAAATAATTTTTTTAAACATCATCAACATATGGTGCCATATTTCTTTTTTCTAAATGTTTTTCTTTCTCCTTCAAATCAGTTTGCCTGCGGGCTCCCACGAACCCTTTCAAATGTTTTTTATCAATATAAATCTTATAAATATTTCTAAATTATTTTTTTTACATCGACAACATGTGGTGCCATAATTTTTTTTCTATATTTTTTTCTTGCTCCTTAAATCTGTTTGCCTGCGGGCTCCCACGTCCCCTTTCAATTTTTTTTTTAAATTGCAATCTTATTAATATATCTAAATTATTTTTTTTGGCATCAACAACAATAGGGGCCATATTTTTTTTTTTTAATTTTTTTCTTGCTCCTTCATATCTATTTGCCTGCGGGCTCCCACGTTCCCTTTCAAATTTTTTTTATCAATTGAAATCTTATAAATATTTCTAAATTATTTTTTTTACAAGCAACACGGCCCAAAAAGATCTGAGCAGGGATCTGAGCAAAACTGCCCAAAAAGATCTGACCAACAAGGCCCAAAAAGATCTGTACAAAACGCTCAAAAAGATCTTAACAAGGATCTGAGCAAATCGGCCCAAAAAGATCTGAGCAAGGATCTGAGCAAAACTGCCCAAAAATATCTTAACAAGAATCTGAGCAAATCTGCCCGAAAAGATCTGAGCAGGGATCTGAGCAAATCTGCCCGAAAAGATCTGAGCAAGGATCTGAGCAAATCTGACCAAATAGTTCTGCGCAAAGATCTGAGCAAGGATCTGAGCAACACGGCCCAAAAAGATCTGAGCAGGGATCTGAGCAAAACTGCCCACAAAGATCTTAACAAGGATCCGAGCAAATCTGCCCAAAAAGATCTGTGCAAGGATCTGAGCAAAACTGCCCAAAAAGATCTTAACAAGGATCTGAGCAAATCTGCCAGAAAAGATCTGAGCAGGGATCTGAGCAAATCTGCCCAAGAAGATCTGCGCAAAGATCTGAGCAACGATCTGAGATATACTGCCCAAAAACATCTGATTAACACGGCCCAAAAAGATCTGTGCAAAACTGCCCAAAAAGAACTGATCAAGGATCTCAGCAAAACTGCCCGAAAAGATCTGAGCAGGGATCTCAGCAAAACTACCCAAAAAGATCTTAACAAGGATCTGAGCAAATCTGCCCAAAAAGATCTGAGCAAGGATCTGAGCAAAACTGCCCGAAAAGATCTGAGCAAGGATCTGACCAAATCTGCCCAAGAAGATCTGCGCAAAACTACCCAAAAAGATCTGAGCAAAGATCTGAGCAACACGGCCTAAAAAGATCTGAGAGAGGATCTGAGCAAAAATGCTCAAAAAGATCCGTGCAAGGATTAAAGCAACACGGCCCAAAAAGATCTGCGCAAAGATCTGAGCAAAACTGCCCAAAAAGATCTGAGCAAGGATCTGAGCAACTCGACCCTAAAAGATCTGTGCAAAGATCTGAGCAACACTGCCCAAAAAGATCTGAGCAGGGATCTGAGCATAACTTCCCAAAAAGATCTGTGCAAGGATCTGAGCAACACGGCCAAAAATGATCTGAGCAGGGATCTGAGCAAAACTGCCCAAAAAGATCTGAACAGGGATCTGAGCAAATCTGACCAAATAGTTCTGCGCAAAGATCTGAGCAAGGATCAGAGCAACACGGCCCAAAATGATGTGTGCAAAAAATTCCAAAAAGATCTTTACAAGGATCTGAGCAAGGATCTGAGCAACACGGCCCAAAAAGATCTGTGCAACACTGCCTAAAAAGATCTGAGCAAGAATCGGAGCAAAACTGCTCAAAAAGATCTGAGCAAGGATCTGACCAAAACTGCCCAAAAAGATCTAAACATGGATCTGAGCAAATCTGACCAAATAGTTCTGCGCAAAGATCTGAGCAGGGATCTGAGCAAAACTGCCCAAAAAGATCTGACCAACAAGGCCCAAAAAGATCTGTACAAAACTGCCCAAAAAGATCTTAACAAGGATCTGAGCAAATCGGCCCAAAAAGATCTGATCAAGGATCTGAGCAAAACTGCCCAAAAAGATCTTAACAAGGATCTGAGCAAATCTGCCCGAAAAGATCTGAGCAGGGATCTGAGCAAATCTGCCCAAGAAGATTTGGCAAAGATCTGAGCAAGGATCTGAGATAAACTGCCCAAAAAGATCTGAGCAACACAGCCCAAAAATATCTGAGCAAAACTGCTCAAAAAGATCTGAGCAACAAGGCCCAAAAAGATCTGTGCAAAACTGCCTCAAAAAGATCTTAACAAGGATCTGAGCAAATCTGCCCGAAAAGATCTGAAAAGGGATCTGAGCAAAACTGCCCGAAAAGATCTGAGCAAGGATCTGACCAAATCTGCCCAAGAAGATCTGCGCAAAGATCTGAAAAAGGATCTGAGATAAACTGCCCAAAAAGATCTGAGCAACACGGCCCAAAAAGATCTGCGCAAAGATCTGAGCAAAACTGCCCAAAAAGATCTGAGCAAGAATCTGAGCAAAACGGCCCAAAAAGATCTTTGCAAAGGTCTGAGCAACACGGCCCAAAAAGATCTGTGGAAAACTTCCCAAAGGGATCTGAGCAAGGATCTGAGCAAAACTGCCCAAAAAGATCTGAGCAAGGATCTGAGCAGCACGGCCCAAAAAGATCTGAGCAAGGATCTGAGCAACACGACCCTAAAAGATCTGAACAAGGATTTGAGCAAATCTGACCAAATAGTTCTGCGCAAAGATCTGAGCAAGGATCTGAGCAACACGGCCCAAAAAGATCTGTGCAAAACTGCCCAAAAAGATCTTAACAAGGATCCGAGCAAATCTGCCCAAAAAGATCTGAGCAAGGATCTGAGCAAAACTGCCCAAATAGTTCTGCGCAAAGATCTGAGCAAGGATCAGAGCAACACGGCCCAAAATGATGTGTGCAAAAAATTCCAAAAAGATCTTTACAAGGATCTGAGCAAGGATCTGAGCAACACGGCCCAAAAAGATCTGTGCAACACTGCCTAAAAAGATCTGAGCAAGAATCGGAGCAAAACTGCTCAAAAAGATCTGAGCAAGGATCTGAGCAACACGACCCTAAAAGATCTGAACAAGGATCTGAGCAAATCTGACCAAATAGTTCTGCGCAAAGATCTGAGCAAGGATCTGAGCAACACGGCCCAAAAAGATCTGTGCAAATCTGCCCAAAAAGATCTGAGCAAGGATCTAAGCAAGGATCTGAGATATACTGCCCAAAAAGATCTGAGCAGGGATCTGGAAGATTTAAGTTCATAAAAAATATTTGAAGGGGAACGTGGGAGCCCGCAGGCAATTAGATTTGAAGGAGCAAGAAAAAAATTTAGATAAAAAAAATATGGCACCATATATGTTGTTGATGTTTAAAATTTTTTTTAGAAATATCTACAAGATTTAAATTGATAGAAAAAAAAATTGGAAAAGGAACGTTGGAGCCCGCAGGCAAATGATTTTTAAGAGGAAGAAAAAAATTTAGAAAAAAAAAAATATGGCACTATGTTTTTGATGTTTAAAAATTGATTTGATTATATCTATAAGATTTAAATTTATAAAAAAAATTGGAAGAGGAATGTGGGAGCCTGCAGGAAAATAGATTTGCAGGAGCAAGATCAAAATTCAGAAAAAAAATAAATATGGCGCATCATATGTTGTTGATGTTTAAAATTTTTTTTAGAAATATCTACAAGATTTAAATTGATAGAAAAAAAAATTGGAAAAGGAACGTTGGAGCCCGCAGGCAAATAGTTTTGAAGGAGCAAGAAAAAAATTTAGAAAAAAAAAAGAATATGGCACTATGTTGTTGATGTTTAAAAATTGATTTGATTATACCTATAAGATTTAAATTTATAAAAAAAATTGGAAGGGTAACGTGGGAGCTCGCAGGAAAATAGATTTGCAGGAGCAAGATCAAAATTTAGAAAAAAAATAAATATGGCATCATATATGTTGTTGATGTTTAAAATTTTTTTAGAAATATCTACAAGATTTAAATTGATAGAAAAAAAAATTGGAAAAGGAACGTTGGAGCCCGCAGGCAAATGATTTTTAAGAGGAAGAAAAAAATTTAGAAAAAAAAAATATGGCACCATATGTTGTTGATGTTTAAAAATTGATGTAATTATATCTATAAGATTTAAATTGATAGAAAAAAATTGGAAGGGGAACGTGGGAGCCCGCAGGAAAATAGATTTGCAGGAGCAAGAAAAAAATTTAAAAAAAAAATATATGGCACCATATGTTGTTGTTTAAAACAATAAATTAGAAATATCTATAAGATTTAAGTTCATAAAAAATATTTGAAGGGGAACGTGGGAGCCCGCAGGCAAATAGATTTGAAGGAGCAAGAAAAAAATTTAGAAAAAAAAAATATGGCACCATATATGTTGTTGATGTTTAAAATATTTTTTAGAAATATCTACAAGATTTAAATTGATAGAAAAAAAAATTGGAAAAGGAACGTTGGAGCCCGCAGGCAAATGATTTTTAAGAGGAAGAAAAAAATTTAAAAAAAAAAAAATATGGCACTATGTTGTTGATGTTTAAAAATTGATTTGATTATAAATATAAGATTTAAATTTATAAAAAAAATTGGAAGAGGAACGTGGGAGCCCGCAGGAAAATAGATTTGCAGGAGCAAGATCAAAATTTAGAAAAAAAATAAATATGGCGCATCAAATGTTGTTGATGTTTAAAATTTTTTTTAGAAATATCTACAAGATTGAAATTGATAGAAAAAAAAATTGGAAAAGGAACGTTGGAGCCCGCAGGCAAATAGTTTTGAAGGAGCAAGAAAAAAATTTAGAAAAAAAAAAATATGGCACTATGTTGTTGATGTTTAAAAATTGATTTGATTATACTTATAAGATTTAAATTTATAAAAAAAATTGGAAGGGTAACGTGGGAGCCCGCAGGGAAATAGATTTGCAGGAGCAAGATCAAAATTTAGAAAAAAAATAAATATGGCATCATATATGTTGTTGATGTTTAAAATTTTTTTAGAAATATCTACAAGATTTAAATTGATAGAAAAAAAAATTGGAAAAGGAACGTTGGAGCCCGCAGGCAAATGATTTTTAAGAGGAAGAAAAAAATTTAGAAAAAAAAAATATGGCACCATATGTTGTTGATGTTTAAAAATTGATGTAATTATATCTATAAGATTTAAATTGATAGAAAAAAATTGGAAGGGGAACGTGGGAGCCCGCAGGAAAATAGATTTGCAGGAGCAAGAAAAAAATTTAAAAAAAAAAAATATGGCACCATATGTTGTTGATGTTTAAAACAATAAATTAGAAATATTTATAAGATTTCAATTGATAAAAAACATTTGAAAGGGTTCGTGGGAGCCCGCAGGCAAATAGTTTTGAAGGAGCAAGAAAAATATTTAGAAAAAAAAAAATATGGCACCATGTTCTTGATGTAAAAAAAAATAATTTAGAAATATTTATAAGATTTCAATTGATAAAAAAAATTTGAAAGGGAACGTGGGAGCCCGCAGGCAAATAGATTTGAAGGAGCAAGAAAAAAATTAAAAAAAAAAAATATGGTACCTTGTTGTTGATGTAAAAAACAATAAATTAGAAATATCTATAAGATTTAAGTTGATAAAAAAATATTTGAAGGGGAACGTGGGAGCCCGCAGGCAAATAGATTTGAAGGAGCAAGAAAAAAATTTAGAAAATAAAAAAATAGAGCACCGTGTTGTTGATGTAAAAAAAAAATAATTTAGAAATATTTATAGGATTTCAATTGACAAAAAAATTTGGAAGGGGAACGTGGAAGCCTGCAGCCAAATGATTTTTAAGAGGAAGAAAAAAATTTAGAAAAACAAAATATGGCACCATATGTTGTTGATGTTTAAAATTTTTTTTAGAAATATCTACAAGATTTAAGTTGATAAAAAAAAATTGGAAGGGGATCCCCACGTTTTACAGCTCGCAGGCAAATACTTTTTATGGAACAAGAAAAAATGTTTAGAATTTACTATGGTACTAAGTTGGTATTAGGCTGTATTTAAAGTTTTCAATTTTACTGTTACAACGCAAACTGGCTGGCATTAAGGACGTGGTTAAATATTATTATAATTAGTTAGGTTATGATATTTTACCCTACCCTTACCTAACCTAAACTCACTTTAAGAATAATATTTAAAAATTTTCCTTCATTCATATGTTTACAATATCGAATACTCTGATAGTTAGTTGAAAAAGAACAATGCACAGCTCATGACCAATGATAATAGTTGCCTACCATCACCATAGCTTCAACTAACTATAGAATTACCTAAGTAACCTCTTTATGACTTATTAGGACACTTTGAATAAAAAGATCCTGAGTTGTTGCCGACCTTAAGTGTTTTTTTATCAAGTTGAGCCGTTGGTTGCTGACTTCTTAGAGCACCTTAGATCATATACCATGGCCAGTTTACCCGTGTAAACAATTTGAAGCACACATAAGCTACGAGTCTCTGACATTTTTTTTTTGGTCCATATCAATTCACATAATTAAACTTGTGTGATTTCTCCTTCGCACATGTAGAGACCATTGTCAGAGACCATTGTTACTAATATGTGCTACGCAGTTTATCGGGATAAGGGCCCATTCATAGTATATGATCTAAGGTTGCTACATTAACTGTGATCACAACTTGAAAGTATGATTGGATGTAAATATTGTAAAAGTAATAATTATATTAATAATTTATCAGCATATATCGTCTCCGTCTTACATGTGGGTATCAATTTCAGCAGATCATATAATTTTTAATATTGGTGATATTATTTTTATTTAAAACTAAGAATTTCAATGATAACTGCTGAATTAATGTTATTTTTTATTTTTTGGACGTGTTAGACACACTTGGTGACAACACATGTTGGCGAAAACACTTCTTTTAAAACGACATTTTTAATTTTTTAGATTTTTTTAGCTTCACAAGGTTTTTAAAATACTAGGAAAGTGTTGAGATTTAAAGCAACTTTATAACGTATTCGAATAACTTTATTTTATACTTATATTGGGGACGGTGTAGCCGAGTGGATAAGACGTCGGTTGCGACGCGCACCGTCGCAGGTTCGAACCCGCTACCGGTAGTTTTTCGCTCCGGGCAAGTCACGGTGTCTGGAGTGATAGACTGCCATTCCCCTCCCGGGCATGGCAGAAACCTACGGGTGCCCAATAAGAATTCTGCCAAACACCCCACACGTGTAAAAATACTTATATTGAAGCATTGTCTGGAGGGTGGTCCTTTTGGTCACCCAGTGTGAACAAATATTTCTACTTATAATACAAAAGCGCATCTCTGGCACCATCCTCTGATATTAAAAGCCCAGATTCGCAACAGAAAAATTATATTTAAGACAAAATTATAAATCAAGTAACCACAGTCTCTCTTTTGTAATAATATTTCTGATTTCATTGATTTTCAGCATTTGTACAGTTAGGGAAAATAGAAGACGATATCGTTTGCACAAGATTTTTCGACTAACACAATCATACTTTTTATATATTTACCTAATATGTTAAAATATGTGTGTTTATGTGTGGCAAGGATTTGTTGCTAAAAATCCCGGGTGGTCACCCATCCGGGAGATAGCAACACCGGCCGATACGTACACTTTTTCGTCGTTTCTTCATTTCGAGTGTGGCCCACTGGCCCCGCACCACTATTTTTTTTTATAGTCTCTTTTCGATAAATGTGAAATACTCAATCAATTTAGGTACTAAAGATTAATTTAGATATTTTGCAGACGGCATAATTTGAAAGAGAGACTGTATGAACTGTGCAGTACCTAACATAATATTGTCATTAATCATTATAAATATTCTTCATCAACTTTAATAAGTCAATATTACCTTAATTAAAAATCTATCATCTTACGATACTTGTTTCATGAGAAGATTCACCACCACTACAGATAGTACTTCTCACCAATATTATTGATTTTGATTTAGTGTATACCTAATCCTACAAATAGACAATAATTGCTACCAATCATGTAACACCGTTTTATAGTGCTTAACCGCGGTTTTTCTCTTTTCTCAAATAATTTACTGGTTATTTGATTTAATTTTATAAATGAATTTGTATAGAATGTTATCATTCATTAAATTTAAGTTGTGTTAGTTTCATTTTTATCTAAAATCCTTCCATTTGTATTATATATGTAATATTTTTAACCCACATTTGTAATTATTTATACCAATTTTCCTTAAAGATCCACTATTATTTTTTTGTTTAGTACCTAGTAACCATTATTTATACCAAGTATCGTAGAAGACCTATACTTGGAGCAGAATTTGATTTTTTTAGATTATTAGTGTTTGTTACACTCAGCTAATCAAAACTAGAATATATTAGTTAAATTAAATTCCTAAACCAAATGTACCTATTTTATGTGAAATAATAGTACCTAGCCTTCTACAATCATTTTTTATGATGATATAAGTAAAAGCTCAAATTAAGCAATTATACTTATTACATTTTCCTAGTATTTTAACAGAAATTATGAAGCAAAAAATATAGAATTACCTAGGTTTTACATATTTTACATATTTTGTGATAGTCTAAGTTTTAAAGAAGCATACATTTTTTTTAATATATTTTTTTTGTACTTAAATTTAACTCATTTTTTTTATTTTTTTTTTCTATCTATATTTTAATTATTATTCATATCTTATTTTTTTTTTTTGGATTTTTCAAAGAATTTAAGTATTTTTTTATTTTTTTTTCTACCTATATTTTAATAATTATTTTTCATTTTTTTTTTTGTCTGAATTTTTCTTAGAATTTTGTATATTTTTTTTTTTTTTGAATATTTTACATATTTTGTGATAGTTCAAGTTTTAGTGAAGCATACATTTTTTTTATATTTTTTTTGTACCTAAATTTAACTTATTTTTTTTTTGGGATTTTTCATTGAATTTAAGCATTTTTTTTATTTTTTTTTCTACCTATATTTGAATTATTATTTTTCATTTTTTTTTTGTCTGGATTTTTCTTAGAATTTTGTATATTTTTTTTTTTTGAATATTTTACATATTTTGTGATGGTTTAAGTATGAATAAATCATAAATTTTTTTACTACACCGTTACCAATATGCGTCTCATTGTACCCCGGTTTTCACTACTTATCATAATTACTTATTAGTAATTACATTTACATCCAATCATATAAATACCACAGTTAATGTTAAACGTCAACAATCAACAGCTTCATCAACTTGATGACACTTAATAGGATGTCTGATTTTTAGCGCACCACTTATTTCTCTCTCTGACCCACGCGCAACTAGGGGGTGGCTAAGAGAGGCTTAAATTAGTATCCCAAAACTTGTAATAGCCACCCACAACTATTCTACTAATTTTTTTTTTTTCTGGATTTTTCTTATTTTTTTTTTTTTTGGATTTTTCATTGATTTTAAGCATTTTTTTTTATTTTTTTTTCTACCTATATTTTAATTATTCATTTTTTTTTTTATATGGATTTTTCTTAGAATTTTGTATATTTTTTTTTTTGAATATTTTACATATTTTGTGATAGTTTAAGTATTAATAAACCATAAATTTTTTTTATATTTTTTTTATTTATTTTACTTTACCTACTTAAATTTTACTTATTTTTTTTCTGGATTTATTTTATTTTTTCTGGATTTTTCTTATTATTTTTTTTCTTTTGGATTTTTCATTGATTTTACGCATTTTTTTTTATTTTTTTTCTACCTATATTTTAATTATTATTCATTTTTTTTTTTTGTATGGATTTTTCTTAGAATTTTGTATATTTTTTTTTTGAATATCTTTACTTAAATTTATTATTTTTTTCTGTCTGCATTTTTTATAGAATATATGCATTTTACTTGAATTAAATATTTTGCATACAGTGATAATTTAGGTAACAATAAATAATAAACTTTTTTTTTAAATTTTTTTAATACTTAAATTTTACATATTTTGTGATAGTTTAAGTATGAATAAATCATAAATTTTTTTTTTTTTATATATTAATTGTACTATACTTAAATTTATTATTATTTTTTGTCTGCATTTTTCATAGAATGTTATGGTTTTTACTTGAATTGAATATTTTGCATATTTTTATGCTTCAATATTAATTATTTCATTAATTGTTTTTAAAAATATTTATTACCTTGACTTCACTTAAATTTATAATTATTTTTTTGTGCGTGTCTGGATTTTTCTTATTTTTTTTATGAATTTTTGTTTGTTGTTCATATTTTGAATATTATTGTATTTCATATATTAATATATTTTTTACCTGGACATAACTTATTATTATTATTATTATTATTATTTTTTTGTCGCGCATGGGTCAAATATGGAATAGTGCGCTGACATCCTAACCGGCAACCGATCTTTTTATTCTATCTCATAAGAAGGTTAGTTAGATAAAGCTATGGTTAGTTGAAGGTATAGTAATGATTGACGACTACCATCACCAGTCGTGAGGTATGCAGTGATCTTTTCCTACTAACTATGTATTCGATATTGTAAACATAACAACGAAAGATAATGTTTAAATATTATTCTTTCTTCTCACAACCTCTCTCACAACCTCTCTCACAAACCTCTCTCACAACCTCTCTCACAACCTCTCTCAAAAACCTCTCTCACAACCTCTCTCACAACAACTCTCACAACCCCTCTTACAGCCTCTCTCACAAATCTCTCTTACAGCCTCTCTCACTATCTCTCTAACAACTTCTCTCACAAACTCTCCCACATTCTCTCTCACAATGCCTCTCACAACCTCTCTTACAACCTCTGTCACAACCTCTCTCGTATAACCTCTCTCGCAACCTCTCTCGCAACCTCTCTTACAGCCTCTCTCACTATCTCTCTAACAACTTCTCTCACAAACCTCTTTCACAAACTCTCTCACAAATTCTCTCACAGCCTCTCTTACAACTTCTGTCACAATCTCTCTCACATCCTCTCAAAAAAATCATACCTGACTAATTTCCTAATTTTTATCACGACATTATTGATAGCCGGAATTGTGTTGTACCAGTAGTTACAATAAAAAAAAAATTAAAAAGTTGCGGGCAATACACATCCTGATCAATTAACAATACCTAAAAAAAAAGAAAACTACTGAAAAAAAAAAATTGGTACATACCCCGTGTCCAAATCAAAATCTGATATAAAACTTAGTCTTCGAAACACTGCAACGTTTACACATTTCAGTCTGCTTATGATAATACATTATTATTCCTAGTTGGCAAATTTTCACTGACGAATACCATCTCTGAAATAACACGCAGTCTGTAGTAAAATGTTCAACAATATTCTTATGACCTACACGTTACACATATTGTATATTGTATACATAATGTTTAATTTGTTAAATCTTCTTTTTAATTTTTAACTAATTTTTTTAGTATCTATTGTCACTATTTTAGACTATAAATATATATAAATTTCCTTCAACAGTATCTTCAAAATGTATTTTTGTGGATCAAAAGTAAAAAACTGTACAGAAAAACCAACAGAAAATTAAGGAAAAACTGAGATTTTTATGCGAAATCCACTATCGAAATAAAGTGATTTTGTTTTTTAGTGTCAATTAAAATAAACACCGAATATTAATGAAATTTTCATAGAACGTTTATATTAGCTATTTACATAAACAGTTGATATTACTGAAATTTAATAGAATAATAAGCGTATAAGTCCACAATATTTTTTTTGACAGTCTGAAATCAAAATTTTGACAAAATTCATCAATTGCACGAAAATTGGCAAATTATTTAGAGTAAGAAATTCATAAAAAATTTTCAATTTATATCTAAGATTGGAAATTTTTATACTTTAAGTTTTTCATCATTCACCAAAACAAAATCAAAAATGTTTATCTATCTAAAAGTCAATTATTTACAAGTGGTTTAAGTTAGATATAGGATAATCACCCACTTATAACAAATTCTAAAACTATTAACTGTAGATATTTAAAATTTCCTTCAAACGTTTAAATTATATTTTTTATACATGATAAAATTTCCAAATATTTCGACTCGTTTTATAGACGTTTGAATTTTGAAATGTTTTGCGTTTATTATTCTATAAATGTCAATAAATATGTAATCGTTGGGTCAAAAAGCTTAAAGGTTTAGGTATTTGGGTATTATAAAAAATATTTTTATTTTATTCCATTTTTTTTTTATTTTATTATTTATTTTAGGCAAGTATAATTGGTTATAAAACCAAAAAAGTTTTGTTTGCTGGTATCCGAAATCGATATTGCGCGACGTGTGAGAGAGCGTCTCATAAAAACTTCGATGCACCTATACATGCATGTTTTTTGAACTGGAAATAGGGAGCCACAAGTATTGAAGCTGACGCTATTGCCGAAGGATTTGAAAAAAGTGTTGAAATGCATGGTGTTAAATATTTCAAACTGATCGTTAATAATTTCTTTTTTTATTTGTTAAAATAATAATTAAAATCTATACATAATTTTGTACACTAAGTAATTTTCGGTAATTACCTATATTTATATTTGTTTTTTAAAGAAGTGAAATAAAATTATTCGATTATATAATATAGTTAATGTGTAACTTAGGCGATGGTGATAGTAGCGTAACGAAACGTTTAAATGATATACTTCCATATGGCCATGCACTAAGAGTAGAAAAAATTGAATGTCGGAATCATTTACTAAGGAATTATTCCAAAAAAAATGACGGCCTTAAGTAAACGAACTGATATGCCAATTGATATCAAGAAAAAAATTATCCGAAAATATTCTTAGGTTAAGAACCGATATCACTTGTGCTATAAAATATCGAAAATCACAAAATGCACAACTATCTCAAAAGATATCAGGTAAAGTTGAGTTGAAAAACGGGCATTATTTCAAGTACCAATAAATTAACAATGTATTTATTTTATTTTAGCACTTTGATTTGATATAATTAATGCACCAAACCGTCGGTTATTCAATAACCACGATAAGTGTTCTTCTTATTTTTGTAAAGAAAGAAAATATCGCTATAAAAACGCAAAATATTTTGTCGGTAGTAAATATAAAAAAATATCAGATGAAATAAATATTATTGTTTCTCGTCTATCTAAAAGTGCAAATAGCTTAATAATTGACGTTGATAATAATATTTGCCAACAATTTAATAGCGTAATAAATAAATTTTTGGGGGGTAAACGTATAAATTGTACGCAAAAAGTTCGTATACAACTCGGGTTCAGGCAGCAGTAATAATAGTTTCAATTCGAAAGAGTACTTACGTACAATTAAAAAACACGTAGCACAGTCTAGCCCAAGTATTTATAAAATTATTTAAAGTTTATAATTTTGTACTAGTCGTAAAATAAATTAGGTAGGTACTTTAATCACAATATTAGTATTATTAAAGTCTTTGCTCAGAATGGTTTTTCGTCTGTTTTTTTGTATTTTAATAGTTTATATATGGATTTATTAATATTACTAATTATAGTACTTAAATGTGTTTATTTTATTTCAATGAATTATAGGTATATATTAATTAATAATTATATTAATAGATATTAGGTGAATAATAGAAGGTAAGTATATGTTACACTAAATTAATAGTGTTATCTATAACTATTATAACGTTGAATTTGGAAAAAAAATTACCATCTTTAAATTAAAATTGTATCTTATGAGTCACAAAAACATTCTAACAAATCGGCGTACTAAAATGGCACCGGACCATATATGGAAAAATATATAGTTAATAGTTATTAGTTATTATTGAAAAATGAATTGCATTAAATAGATTTAAAACCAAATTATATTGTACATTAAATTTATTTATTTATTTATAATACAAGTTATTAAATAATAAATTTAAACTAAATGCATATATTTTTTATTAATATTGAAAGAATATTTTGCCACACATATTTTTAGGATATAAAATATCATATAGGTATCTGGTATTTTAAAAGAATATTAAGAGAATAATATATTATCTATTTTAAACGACATAAAAATCTCATATTTTAAGAGAATATAAATGAGGCCTGTACTTATGACTTATAATTTAGTATATGTATTCCTATAAATTAAACCAAAATGTTTATGTCTACTTCAAGTACCTATAGCATGCACCTATTAATTATTATAATATTTCTACCACCTGGAACATGAAAAACGATTACGGCGTTTGTATTATTCGATCTCGCGTATTTTATACATTTTGAATTCGGAACTAAAATATTTAATTTAACTTAAAAAAGTAAATTTGAGCCCCAAATATATATAAAACAAACTTACATTCAAACATCGATTCTTTCAGCATTCATCGGAATCCGTGACGTGTTCACTTTAGCTATACGACGTCACTCGAATTCGGGTGAGCTTACCACCGCGGGCACAGATTACGGGTCATTAAAATCGGAAGAGTTTACAATTACTCGACTTATCAGTTTAAACTTGTATTTTTATAAATAAAACCAAAACGTATGTCTAATTCAATTACCTATTAATTATAATTATCCTACATTTTATATAGCACTTTTTCGTGACATAAAATATTCGTTTTAAGTCTAAAAGTACATTTAAGCACCAAAATAATATGAAAACAAATTTACCTTAAACATAACTCTTTCGGTGGAATGTGTGACGTGTGTGAATTGTGAAATATTGTGATTAATGAAAGATAAAACCATACGTAAAGTTTGATTTGAAATTTTAGAATTTTTAATCGACTGTGTCTTCTGCAATGATTTTGGCAATTGCCATAGAATATAAATGATAGATATTATATTACGTGAATACGATGAATCCACAGATATAATATAATGCAACTTTTTATACCAAAGAGTGTATAGGAACAATTTGTTAATTTAAATTTGATATGACAATAACCAAATAATTTATAATATATTATTTAAATTATTATATTAATTTATTAATTTAATTTTTGATTAAGATGGTAAATAAATATTAAAATCACAAGCACATTTTTTTAAAAGCATATTATTTTTTTATGTATCATTAAATAAGAATTTGATTATAAATAAATAAATATGATTACTAGTTTTTATAGTTAATATAAAGGTATACACTATACAGTAAATACTGTTTGTATAAAGCACCTACACGAGAGAACTATAAAATCGTTATTTCTCATTAAAAGCTAAGATCAATTTATGAGAATTTTTGTATTAAATTGTTAGGATTTTTTTTCAAAAATAATAATTTTATAGTAAGACGGTACAACTAATAGATATACACATACGTCGATCAACAATTATTTACAATTATTGTTAATAGTTAAAAGCTATTGAAATATCCTTTATTTGTATTTATTCGTTAATAATAACTATAAGACTTTAATATTAACAATAATCTTGTTCCTTTTACAAAATGTGTTTTAATTATTCTTAATTTAATGTACATTTATACTTTTGGCATTTATCCCCCAAATGACCTCTGTACAATCATTCAATGATGAATTTAATAGTTAATAAAATAATTGGATTATAAATTAGAATAGATTACAGTTTCCAGCTTCTATTACATTTTAAACGGGATTAAACGTATTATATGCTTCTACAGTTCTACGTCACCCAGTCAATAGATTGTCAGTAGGAATTAATATTTAATTTAAGTTTAAAAAGTAAATTTATGCCCCAAAATAATATCAAAACAAACTTACGCGTAAACATCGACTCTTCTGGTGAAAACTAGCAGTGCAGACATGCAGTACCTATATTCACAGCTCTTGATGAAACGGCTATCTTCATCTCGCTCCGAACTAAAACTTTAAAGTATCGAAATATTTAATGAAAATAACATGAACACAACAAAATGTGTGGGTTCGTGTTGTAAATAAGATATATAAAAATATAATTTTTAATGTACTGTCCGTCTATTATTGGCATATTTTATTTTTTTTGTTCACTGAAATTATTAGAATCGTTAATCGTCTCTGACGAATGTCGACAATTGGCGATTGCCATAGAAGATTTAATACGATTAATCCATGGAACTTATATATACTCAGTACCTACCTATACAGTATACGGTATCTACTCTATTGATAAATCATATTATATTCTTTTACATTTAGAGAAATCTTTGTGATTGGTAATACTTATCAGACTTTTTTTTATGGGCATTTAAAGTTGAAATTTTTACAAAATTCATCATAATTTCGACATTTGCATAATATTTTGTAGTCAGATATTCATACAAAATTTTCTTTGTTTACCTATATGATATCAAAATGTAATACAAGTGTCCTCCTCATAAGAAGTTATAATAACAGTTGAGAAATAATAAATATCCGTAAGCATGATTTTTTTTTATAAGTATTTAAAATTCCATTAAAAGATTTATCAAATTAAAAATTTACTAATTACTAAGTAGTTAAAAATGTATAAAATGTTCGACTTTTTTTGCCATAAACAAAGATTCCTATAAATATATCATAATGTAATCAAAAAAATCTAAAAAACCATATTACATAAATTCATATTTTTAACCAAATTATTAAAACCAAGAATAACAATTTTAATTATTTTGTTGTAATTTAAAAATATTATTCGTAGATATTATATGAAACTTTTAGAGTATAAAATGAATTTAACTTACTGTTAAAAAGGTACTGTACAAATGCCTAGGTAGTCGTAAAATAAATTATGTAGGTACTTCAATCATAATATTAGTTATTAAAGTCTTTGCTCAGAATGGTTTTTCGTTTGTTTGTTTGTATTTTAATAGTTTATACATGAATTTATTCCTGTTACTAATTATAGTATCTATTGTTGTGTTTATTTTATTTCAATGAATTATAGATATATATTAATTAATAATTTTTGATACATTGTACTTAAGAAAATAAAAATAAATCTGATTACAATTAATTAGAGTTTTGTAATGTACCTACCTATACGAAAAAAAAAAATAATAATTTTGTATTCTTAAGAAAACAATATAGGTAACGCATTCGTGTATGTATTACATTATTTAGATATGTTAGGTATATATCTAGTGTACATAGTTATACCTCCTTAATCCCAATGATATATATTAGGTGAATAATAGAAGTTAAGTATGTTACAC